>JABCKD010000589.1:0-31821 GCA_013186415.1 Fusarium sp. NRRL 66088 | reverse complement strand
GTTGGGGAGAGGTTGGTGGGAAAAACGATGGATGGATGAGATGAATTTATAGTTGAGGTGGACGACCTCCATCACAGTTACATCTCGCACGAGAAGAGGTTATTCCTGCTTCCAGCTTCACGATTGAATCTACTCAAGTTCTCTCGAACACTTCTGTCCCCTGAACGGGTTGCCTTCCGTGTTTTTTAACCAAGTTGAGGATCAGATCATATATCCGTGAGACCCAATTTCGCAACCCAACCGGCCCTAGATGAAGCGCCATGACACTTGACGATGCTCCCCAAACACTCCCCCCTTTCCGCCGCAAGCCGAATTCTTGTAAGCCGAGTAACCGCCCGTAAAAGAAGGATTGGTTCGTCAATCTGAGATGCACTGTTTATGCAATCCAACCCGACGAACGAGGGCCGGCCTCATGCCCTTGACCCTGCCCTTCCTTCTGTGCTTCTCACCAAGCGTCTACGCGAGCGGATCCTCTCTACTCGTTCGGACCGCTTGACATAAGACTTCGGAGCCGGATATAATGAGCTGTCATAATGGGAAATTTTGACCATAGCTGGAAATTTTTTTCTTTTCCCTTCCTGCGGCCCCTCCTAGAAATTCGCGAAAAAAGCAAGTCCCTCGACTTACACCCTGGCTGATCTGATCTTTGTCCAAACCTTAATCAACTCAGTAGCGCGCGTTTAAGATGAAACTCTTTCCAATAACCACCATCTCTCTCTTTTCCACAAACGCCCCTCCCCAGATCTCGTTACTTTTAGCTGCTTTAGATCTCAATCAGCCAGTGGCTGAAATAAACTTGGCTTCCCATGAGGCGTCTTCTACGCACTCCCTCCTCCAGATGCCACTAAAGAATCCTCCCTGTGCCATGTCGCATCGCCTTGCAGTAGCTCGTCTTCTCGAAAACCTGCCATCGCCGATCGAGGGGCCCCTGATCGTCGCTGCCAAGACGAAAACGGCCACCAACCTAGACATACAACTTCTCCACCAACCGCTGCCAACGAAACAAATGACCTCTCACTGCCAAACGGTGATAGTTGCCCTGAAGGGAAATGATATCGAGTGACAACTAGGTAATAGCTAGGAAATCCAATTGAGTATCCAATTGACCTTGGCGACGTGCCCTGAGTCACAATTGACGAAAATGTGGCTTGTGCTATCAAAATTACATTCATACGAGACACCTGAACAAGACGCCCAAGCTTTGGGGCCGTTCTTTGCGGCTGATAACTAGTAGTTGACGATCAGAATGTCACAAGTCAAGGAACCCTCGTCAATAGATGTCTACAAGACAGGGCTGCCTGCCGTCAGCTGGGAACTAGCCCTGTTAAGATCTGGACAATCCGGGGCCGGGACGGGTGCAATAACCGCGAAATGTTAATAGCTATCACTACTACACGAGCCCATGCGTGATATCATCTTTCTAGCCTGAACGCCGCCAATACATCTGTATCTCCAAGACCAAGAGCTTTTCCCAGCCTCGTTCCATTAAAATTCTCCCACGGGTTGCCGCGTAGCTTACATCCCCTCCAATTGAAACTCCGAGACTATACTTAGGTGGTCTTCTTCTTCTTCTTAGGCCGCTCCTCTTCATTTTCGTCATCGTCGTTGTCATCGTCATCAACACCGCTCTCATCACTTCCTGAGCCGGAACTCTCGTGGGCGCTGTCGAACTCCTCCGCGACGTCACTTTCGCTGTCAGCCTGGAAGTCCTCATCCACGCTCTCCTCGTCTTCATCCGCTGAGCCTCGGTCGGCCTTAGCGACCACCTCATCCTCGGAATCATCCATCTCTTGGTCAAGTGCTGCAGCGAGAAGGTTGGCGTCTTCGTCAATTTCGTTCTTGACGCGGAGACCCTTGAGCTTGAAAAAGGTCTCAAGAGCCTTCAGGTCCTCACGACTAATGTTGCTGAACTGCGATGAGCCGGCGCCGTTCTTCAGGAGAACAGTGATATCGAATGTCGACAAGGCTGACACAGCTCCGCTGACACGAGAGAAGGTAACCGACTGAGTCTGTTCGTAGGCGATGTAAGTCGCTGGCTTGGGAACAAACATGAAGGCCTTTTCCAGACAGTAGAGGGAACCCTCGCTGGCCTTGATGGAACACTTGATACCGTACTGGTTGCGGTGTCTGAACAAAAGTTAGCAGGCGTCTCAACTAGGAAAGAGCAGGGAACTTGCGTGATGAAGTCCTTGGCAGGGGACGAAATCTTCTTGTTACCGAGACCACGGAAAATCTTGGCCACAACCTGGTGGAGAGGCTCCTCGTAGTGAGGCTCGAGCTTGTCCTGATACTTCTTCTTGAGCTCCTCTTCGTTAAGGTTGAGGTCGATGGTAACTTCCTCGTCCTTCTTGAACTGCATCACAACGAAGGGGTAGCGAGTTTGACCCTGGCGCAGAGGTGGATCAAGACCAATGACAAGCATGTAGTGAACCTCGTCAGGCTTGGGAAGCACCATGAACTTCTTGATGGCCTCGTATTGGATCTTGTAGTCGTATGTCTTTCCACGAAGGCGGAACGATGCTTCATACATATCGATGTCGAAACGACCTCTGCAAAGGACACGTTAGCGAAAGAACAGCAAGGAGTCGCAGTCTTGAGTCATACCTGGGAGTGAGATGTAGAACATCCAAGAACGTGGCAATTGTGTCGCCAGCGGTTTCACCAATCTCAGCCTTGTCGATCAGAGTTTCGTAGAAGAGGGTAGCTGCATTCTTCTCCTCCTCAGCGTTGCCGGCGTCACTGCCAGCATCCTCGCCCTCGGCCTCCTTGCGGGTGGTGACACCAGGGATGTAAAAGCGCATCTCGACCAGCTGATCGCGTCCAGCGGCAGCCTTGGAGCCCTTTGAACGAGCTCCGCCAAGCGATGGGTTGGCGCCCGAATCGGCGGCGGTGGCAGGAAGGGACATTTCTACGGCCACTTCATTTCGACCAGCAAGGTTGGTGTTTGCGATCTCTGAATAGGCGAGCTCGAAAGCAGGTCGATTTTGTACACTGAAGGTAAGTTCAGACTTGGAGAACTCTGCCTTGCCCCAGTTCCAGCCGCGAAGAGCGTGCTCCTTGTTCTCGAGAACCGTGCTGTACCAGTTCTTGAAGACCTTGGCGAGTCGGTCGTAGTCCTCCTGCTGGAAACCATCGAGCTGGATGATGCCGGAATTGGCGCGTTGCAGAATCTTGATCTCGTAACCCTTGGCGGCGCGACTCCATTGCGCAGAGGCGATGTTGCTGTGATCGAGGGTAAAGGTGTCGCCGCCGCTCGCAGGCTTCCAACCGAAGCCAGTTTCGGCGAATCTGCACTTGCCGCTCTCCTTGGAGAGGTCCAAGTAAATGTTGTCGAAACTCTCGCTGCAAATTGATGATAAGGTTAGCTGTTGCTATGGAGATGCTTTGTGAGGCGATCCAGATCTCGAGGAAGCCTCGAGACCATCAAAGGCGACTCGAAGATGGAAGAAATTGATCCAAAACGTACATGGCAGTCATCGCGACGACTTTGCGCAAATTATTGCTGTGAAGAGATGATATTGAGAAAGGATAACGTCGTCTCTTCCTCTCCTTTCGAGGCGACAATGGGTTGCGATGCAGAGCACGGTCTTTGGAAATTTGAGAATAGGTTCTCAGCTAAGCTTCGCGGTCGCGTCCCCAAGTGCCTGAAAACACGCGCTCCCCCGTGAACCACTATAAGGGCCCCACTTCAACAAAGGTTCCAGGGTGCTCTAGGCGTCAGCTCGCCCTGGGGAAAGCCTACATGCAGTAATGGTTGGGCGGCGTAGGCCTCCCCAACGTTTGTCCGGTCAGTCACATGGCCATGCTGTTGGAGGTATCATGAGGGGGCCAAGACTGCTGACTTAGCAGGCTCAGATAGAGGTTTTTAGAAAGGCGGGTACCCCGTCGCCAGTACGACAGCCAAAAGCTACTTACAATGGAGAATTCCTTATCTTCCATACGTGGCTTGCTCTCCGACAAAGCATCACGGTACTTCTGCAACCTTCCCGGCAATGCTCCACCAGCGATAGCGCCCGCGTGCTTGAAATGACGACGTCGTTGGCTATCGCCATCAGTCACTCGTCGCCTTCCTCCGACTCTTCCCTCTTCTTCTTCTTCCTCACCATCATCTCCATCCCCGCCTTCTCCCTCCTTCGAACCAACACTTATGCCTATTGCCCATCCATCACTTGGATGGTTAATGCCGTCATGACAACAAATAATCGTCGCCGGTCATCCGGCTTTCGATGCGCCTCGACTGCTCGAGTATCTGCTGCGCTGCTCTTATCGTTCCTCGCCTTTACGCCATCATCCGCCTCCGGCGTCGTCGACCGCGGTAGCCGCTTCCAGGACGATATCCTATTGCCTCCTGGGCCAGCACTCCCATCAGCCCCCGAAGTGCCTGCTCCTGCCGAACACACTTTCACACTTCGGCATATATACCATCACGGCACCTATCTCCATCCCAACCTCCATCGAAAGCGCGATGTCAACTACGCAGAGTCAAGGGTATATTTGGCTGCTGAAGATGGTTTCGAGGAGTACGATGTTACCCGGCTCACAGCTAAGAGCCGCCCCGAACCGATCCAACGTCTGGTAGATCGAAGACCGTCTGTTGTTGACCCCATGGTCGCTGAATCTCGGCAACGAGGTTACGTATCTATCCTCGACGCATCGGCATGGACCACAGATCAAGTTCCATCTCCTGATATTAGAGATAAGAATACTGTCCTCACATTAGCGCGCATGACTGCCAACGCGTATGTTGAGCATGACACTGATGCTGACTGGGAGGACGTCGGGCCTCGGTGGAATCGAAGTGCCGATTTCGGATGGGAGGGTGACGGTCTTCGTGGACATGTCTTTGCCGACGACACAAACTCGACTATTGTCCTCAGTTTGAAGGGAACGACGACTGCTGTCTTTGATGGCGAAGGAACCACGACCAATGACAAAGTCAATGACAACCTCTTCTTTAGTTGTTGCTGTGCTCAACAGGGGCAGTGGACTTGGCATCAGGTCTGCGATTGCGCTACCAGCACATACACCTGCAACAACACTTGTGTTGTTAAAGCACTCCGAGAAGAGAACCGATACTATGCTGCTGCTCGCGAGTTGTACTCGAACGTGACAGAGCTCTATCCCGATGCCAATGTTTGGCTCGCAGGTCACTCCCTCGGTGGTGCCGTCACCTCCATGTTGGGCATGACATATGGTCTGCCTGTTGTCACCTTTGAGGCTGTTCCAGAGGCTCTTCCGGCTTCGAGGCTCGGCCTGCCTGTTCCTCCTGGCGCTGACCCAAGCTTCCCTCAGTTGCGCGAGAACACGGGCACATTTCATTTTGGCCACACCGCAGACCCAGTCTACATCGGAACCTGCAACGGTGCCGCGGCATCCTGCTCATTTGCCGGATATGCTATGGAAAGCACATGCCATACAGGCTACGAGTGCGTGTATGATGTCGTAGCTGATAAGGGTTGGAGGGTCGGAATCGGTACACACCGGATTCGCTCAGTCATTGACGACATCATCACCAAGTATGACGACGTGCCGGAGTGCAAGCGTACCCCCGAATGCCGAGACTGCGCACAGTGGAAGATGTACGAGAGCAACGGAACCGAGTCTACGACAACATCGTCCTCATCGACAACCACGCGGACTCGGACTCGGACATCAACTTGTGAGACGCCTGGGTGGTGGGGTTGCCTGGACAAGACCACACCTGGGGCGACTACAACATCGACAACGTCTTCCTCAACTACGACCTGCCATACACCTGGCTGGTTCGGATGCAAGGATAAGACGACTATTGAAACCACTACGACGGAACCGACCCCGACCACGACTTGCGAAACTCCAGGCAGGTTTTGGGGTTGTCGGGATGAAGTGGTTGTGACTACTAGCGCTCAGCCTGGTAGTATGACGCAAGTACCTATTACTGCTGCGCCTACAGCTACGTCAACGGATCCCTCGAGTGCCTCGCCACCGGAGAAGCCAAAGTGCCTCCACCGCAACTGGGTTGGATTCTGCAAAGAGTGGGATGGAGAGGAAACGGAGTTCGACCCCGACGAGATTTAGTATGGGGTGATGAATGATATTTCCTGTCGAAATGGTCATATGCTCCTCAAACGACATCATGGTACCTGACCATACACGCAGTCCCGGAAAGCTCGGGTTACTCATATAAGTTGGAGCTTACCTGGTCTTATTTTACAGCTTTGGGTTTTGGGCGGAAGCTTCTGGGGGTTTTGATGAAACATATGGCATGCACTCACTCATAACAGTGAGGAGGATTTTTTCTTCATCTTGTTTCGAATCGATGAGGGCGTTTGGCTGGGTCGGGATGGTTACACGCAAGCAATTTGATGGTTTTGGATTAGCACAGATAGATGAACTCTACTTGACCTGAGAGTCAGTGTCAGTGATGGATAACAGCGACCGTTAGACATTCGCATTAGAATACTTGAATTTGCCATATTTAACTATGAGTATTGCTTATTATGCTGTGAATTATGAGTGTAGGTACGGTACCTAGGTACTTGCTGTAAAGGGTGTCACCTCGGCACATGGGTTGGTTGATGTCAGCGGGCAGCCAAAAATAATTCTCAACTGCTCCCCACCAAAACGCGTCTTCCTTACATCCAACAAACTCCTGGCGTAAAGCCGCGACACCACGACATCCCATCGAAATAACCCAAAGACGGCCGGAACAACGTCATATGATGTCGCCAGACTCGATTCATCTCATTGACCGATGATATAGCGCGATGGAGACGGAATCCAAGCTCTCGGAGATGGGGACTCCCCGTTCATCCTCCCTGTCGAGCCTCAGCGATAGTGACAGCGACAGCGACAGCGAGACAGCGAAGAATCTCCAACGTCGTAGCAACGAATCCGATAGCCAGACCAATAATGAAGACAAGATAGAATGGTTGGCCACGACAAGGAAGCGCCGTTCGACTGCCGGTAATCGGATGAAGTCGATGCTCGCCAATGAAGAACCCGATTCAGACCTGGAACTCTTGTTCGCAGAGGACGAGAACGACCAAGGCTTCTCCGATGTTGACGAGAACGCATCGGACGTGCATATGGACTCTTCTTCCGATGACGAGGATAATGAAAATAACGATGATGACCTCGAGGGCGAGAAGGAGCTGGAGAAACAAGCCAAGGAGCGGCGCACCGCCCAGCGCAAGCGAAAAGCCCAAGAGGCCATCCCTGCAAAGTTTCGAAAGAAGGTTCGCATCGATCCTACGACCAAGACGCCTGCTGCACCCGCGAGGCCCCCGCCGCGACCTAAGAAGAAATCCGAGCGAACCTCGTGGCTGCCCTCGCCGGCTGATCTACCGACCCGAGCGTCTTCCCGCCAGACGACCCGACTATCCAAGGAACAGCTTCACCAGCAGATGGTGGAGCGTGAGGCACGTCGACTGAAGCAGGTTGCCCAGATGCAGAAGAAGGCGGCTCGTCTTGAGGCTATGAAGAAGCCACCCATGACACAGGAGGAGAGGTTGCGCGAGGCGGCTATCGTGGAGAAGCGCAACAGCAAGAGTCTCAACCGGTGGGAGGTGGCGGAGAAGCAGCGTGAGGAGGAAAGGCGAGCGAAACTAGCGGCCTTGCATCAGAGGACGCTTAAGGGGCCGGTCATCACGTTCTGGAGCGGTATTGGCGAGTGGATGGGCAGACACATGGTGATCGAGGAGCCGGCTAAAGAGAAGAGGAAGAGGGGCGAGAAGGCCAAGGGCAAAGATAAGGAAAAGAGCAAGGGGCAAGACAAGACACCTGCTGGCGAGGAAAAGAAGAACGGGAATCAGGAGGGAACACAGTCTGCAGGGGATGCTTCATCCAAGGCCAAAGGTGAAGAGCCGCAGCCAGTACAACAGCAAACATCCACGACAACATCACTTGAACCGGCTGTGGCACTAGGGGTCAAAGAAGCTGAGCCAAGTGCCACGCCCAAAGTCGAAGATGCCGTTACAAAACCCGCAGAACCGCCTTCAACGGCACCGAAAACGACGACTCCCACTCTCAAGACCGAAGATCCTTCTCAGTCTATGGCGATGCCACCACCACCTCCTCCCAGTGGTTTAGCCATACCTGCTCCTCAGCCTCCGCCATCATCAACACCAACACCAACACCACCGCCGCCCTCTCCCCTCGCTCCTCCAACAAGTGGCCTCGCCGCTCCATCTCCTCTTGCAGCTACCGCACCACCAGACACAACTCAGCAGTCCATCATGACTCCACCATCCGGCCTCGCCCGCCCACCAGAACTAAAACCTTCTGGTGTTCTGGCAGCCCCTATCCTCGCCCCTCCCCTCGGCATAAGTGTGAACGGGACGGTACCTCGCATGATGGGCTTTAGCAACCCCAAATCCAACGTCCTTGCACCGCCGAACACATCCCAAGGTGTTGTTGTCCCTCCCACCTTGTCGGCTGTCGCCCCTCCTCCTCCTACCTCTCTATCCCCTCCAGTCACCGCTTCTCCTGCTTCAAAGCCAGCACCAGCGCCGGCGACTTCATCCTCAACAACCGATGCAGCTCCGAAAGACATCCTTCCCCAGCCTGTATCCAAACCTTCCAATCTCCCTGCCAAAACCCCTAATGCAGTAGACCCTTCTTCGGGTGCGCCTAAGCCCCCTGAAGCTGAGCCTCAACCACCTCAACCATCGACCGGAGCTCGCAACGCCATGGTATTTCAAAACTTTGACAACAACGCGCTCAAGGATCGTACCATCCAAACTCAGATCATCTTTGGCCGAAAGATGAACAAGCTACCCAGTAAGACCCCAGACCCCTCCCTCGAACCCCTATTCATAACTCTGTTGCTAACGCTCCACCCCTCCTCCAGAACCTTCACCCGCTCCACTCTGCGTCATCACAAACCACCCTGCTCGGTATCGCGATCCTCGCACTGGCCTCCCGTATTACAACGCGTACGCGTACCGCGAGATCCAGCGTCTCATCCGGAACGAGTACCGCTGGAGCTGCGCCCTCAACGCCTGGGTCGGCAGTGGTACGTACGCGGCCAGGGGAGTCCCTGAGCGCTTCCTGAATCCTAACGGGAAGGGTCCTGAGAAGAAGGAGCCGGTAGCTGGTGATGAGTCTAAGGGAGATGATGCTGCGAAGGCTACGGATGCGGCTCCTGCACCCAAGGACCCCGATGCGGCCGCTAGCGCTCAGGTTCCAGAGAACAAGGTGAATGCCGCCGTCAAAGAAGAGCCAAAGCCATCTCCTATTCCCCAACCCGACACGACCAAAGCCACTACTACACAGGTCGACACGGCTGGACCTATCAACTCGACACTTTCCCCAGCGACTGCAACCTCGGCCCCAGCTTCAGTTCCAGTTCTTACTGCTCCAACCTTTGCTCCCCCGGCTTCCGCTGCCGCTGCCGCTCCTGCTCCCCAACCTCAGCTACAGGCTCCAGCAAACCCACCGCCGACCGCTGCGGGAGCTACCCCGACGCCAGCTCAAGAAGCAAAGTGAAATGAATTACTTGGATTGTCGATATGGACGTTGTGGTTGGGATCGGGCTATTTGGCACATTTTGGTTACTGGCTTTAGACTAAGAGTACTAGTAGTGATGCGACATGACAGCTAATGTATATTATACGTGTATCAAAAACTGTATAAATAGAGACGCCTGAGATGACCAAGGAAATCAATGTGGAGAGAACTATTCTATGCCGATAGCATATAACCTTTGTTTGATCAAAAAGTAAAGCACATCATCTTTCAGTGAGATAAATCGGGACAAACAAATTAGAGTCGAAGATCAACTTCATTTCATCTATACAAGTCCTAATAGACCTTTCATGACGAACATACTGTCATCAAACAGATGGAAAGAACAAGCTTGTTCAACCCAAACCAAACAAACATTGCATCCTTGCTTGTCTTACAAAGATTGCGTTGCAGACATGACCATAACGTCCTCTTCAACATGCCCCCCGAATCCCATTTTGATCCATGTCTATTTTGTCTCGTACACCATCCCCATATGCCCTGCCCTATCCGCCCAACCGCCTTCCTTCCGTATTACCACTAAGGGTATAAATGTTTGTTGTATAATATCCATGCCACTTTCAGTTCCCTTCCATTGCCCACACTTGCGCCATCCCCATATCTTTTTGGTCCATTCCCGGTAAAACGCCAAAATGCAAATCCTATCACCAGCAAAAGCTGGGACAGTGAAGTAGTAAAAAAAAAAAAAAACATATGCTGAAACTGCTGACCAAACGCCGTCTATATGATGATGCTGTTGTATGATGACAAATCCCGTGGATATGTCTCAATGAGATGGAAAAGTTGAGAGTTTTGTTGCGATTTAGTTGCGCTTGGAGCCGATAACATCAACCATCCAGCCCAGCTCGGCGGCAAAGTCATCCAATCCAGTGTCGATAGGAGCACCCAGAAAGTTGCCGCCGCTGACGGTAAAGCCAGAGTCGCTGCGAGAAAGGAGAGAAGGGGAATTGACCTTGCCGTAGGTCTGCTTGGGCTCCGCCATCTTGGCTCCCTGCTCGTGAGGCTCAGGAAGACTGTAGCACTCGAAAGAGTCAGTCGTCGATGGCATACCAGCAGCGGTGGGCTGGAAGGAGACGATGTCGCTGTTGTTGCTCGACACAACATCGTCTTCGTCGTCGGTCAGGTCAAAGAAGTTGGTGTACTCATCCTCGGGGAAGTTGGGCGAGACAGGGGAGAGGAAGAAGCTCGTGGCAGGGTTGAAAGGAGCACGAGGCACTGAGAATGTCTCAAGCTGAGGCCGAGAGGGGAGCACAGCGGATGCGGGTACTTCCTCTGTCTCGTGAACGTTTTGCTTGGGTGGTTCGGTAGGAATGAGGGTGGTGGAGCTCTGGTTGGCCGCCTCAACATTAAAGGACTCGGTAGAAGCGGAACGCTTGAAGGGAGGAGGTGAGAGGCCGGTGACATAAGACTGAGTCTCAGATGCTGCCGAAGTTGCAAAGTTGTCGTCGTCGTCATTGTCATTTTCGTCGGGGATGTCCTCGGGAATGACCAATGAAGGCCTCTCACTGAGGTTTGAGTCGGGTCGGGGAGGAAGATCGTCGGATAGGAAGCGGCGAAGGGACTCGGGGGAGATGTCCCGGGTACGAGTACCCTCCGATGGGGTTGTGCACCGATCGTCAAAGTCCTCCTCAGTGAGGCCAGTCATGTCGTTTCGGACAGGAGATCGACCTCGTTCACCATCACGGCTATTCAACTTGCGACCAAACAAACGCTTCCACGCTGCCGGGGCGGGGGACAATGACCGAGACGAAGCCTTGTGGTGTAGTGAGGGAGAAGAGCCAACACGGTAGGGAAGATGGTTGGCGACTGTTGTAGGAGCGGGTCGAGGGGTGGTGTATTTTGATTCGGGGTTCATTGTCTTGAAGTCGGCAGCACGCATAGATGTGAGAGATGCACTTCGCTGTCGGAGAGCCTGCTCGACAGGGACAATCAAGGTGTTGACGGCTTGGCCTGGTAGATAAGGGCAGGCAGTTGTCCAAGGCAGACTTGGGTCGTGAGTCTCGACAGAACCATCCACCTCATACTGATAGTCCATTGTTAGAATTATTATAGTGTTGTAAAGGAGTGAATGAAGTAGATAATAAAAAGAGTGAAGAGGTTGTTTGAATGTTCTTTGGGGGTTGGGAAAGTGAGTGTAGATATATGGCGGTGGTTGTTATTAGTTGATATGCAAGGGATGGAATGAATGAATGTTTATGTTTGTTATGGGGACGAATATGGTGAGACGAAACAGAATGGCAGGCACATGCCAGAATGGGACGACATACATAATAATAGTAGGTATGACCCATCTTAAGACCTCCGTGCCTCTTATTTAGACACGAGCCTGAGGGAGAGCCGAAGCTCGTGCTTGAGCTTGTGCCAACACACGTCGCAGAAGCCGAGACGGAAGCGTCGTCGCAGACGATGTCGCGAAAAGAATAACAGCCTCTCCACTGGCCACGGCCACGCCGGACGTCGCGCTGCATGGGGTAAGATTGGCTGAAATTGTCCCACGACCCAATAAGCTGCACGGACTGGGTCGAAGGGTGTGTTTGACTGGGGATGCATGTAAGCGCCCGCCGCTCAGAGCCACGCACGATGCATCGGGCCACGGCATGGAAGGGGAATAGAAGAAAAGAAAAACCATGGGAAATTGCATAAAGCAGCCAGCCACACACACGCGGGCGCCCCATCCCAGCCCAGTTCAAGGGAGAAACGGCACTCGCCTGGCATCCATTGACAGCTGAGAATCGCGGGGAGGGAGACAAGGGAGACAAGGTGAACCCGGTATTCAGCGATCTCCATCAATTCCTTGGTCAATTGTTCACTGCAACCAGCAAATAGTCCCAGAGAGATGGAGTCGATGGATACCCGCTTCTGCAGTGAAGCCCAATTCCAGCCAGCCATCTGCCAATGCATGTAACTGCACGCACACAGTGAGAAGCTGGCCGTGAATGGGACCGGCGCTGACTTCAGCTCACCTCCCTTCTCTCGCCCGCTCGCTCGCGTGGCCCAGAACTCAGAAGAAAGCATCCAATTCAGAGAACAAGATTTCGGGTTCGTGTCTCAGACAACAAGGGGGGTTGGCCGGGGGTGAGAGCCAGATTCAGAACAAATTCATGCGAGGAGGGTATAAATAAAACAGATAATAGAGCGAGCATACCACAGCAATTAAGACACTTTTTGGGGTAATAAGTGCCAATCCCGGTCTTAGAGGGGAATGACAACGTTCGATAATTGAAACACAAAGGGAATGTAAGGAAATTGCCTCCAGAGAGCAAGTAATAAGAATGAATGTATGGTTCCCGTGCGATTATAGGTATCGTATAACCCGACGCAACGGTCCGGAAATGGCGAATCGAGACAGTGGGTTCAAGATCGATCGGCCAGCGAGAGGCGGAGGCAGAAGCAAACAATGGATGGCAAACAATGCAATGACCAAGGAAAAATGAAGGACGAAAAGAAAGAAAAGGTTCCGACTCACAACATGAAAGTGAAAAGAGTCGTTGACGGGTCCATGGCGGGCAGCAGATGGAAGGGTCCCCCCGATGTAAATATGTACCAAGATGCACGTCGTTGATGAACTCGGAATCCAATTTGGGCCTGCAGCAACGGCCCACGGCGGCGCCTAAACAAACCTCTGTTGGGAAGTTCGGAGAACTGAACTGGGGATAAATCAATAATAGCAGCCAGATGAAACACCAGAAGGCGCCCGTCGCATGTTCAGACAAACGCGAAGTGGTTCTCGAGACTTGAGACTGGCCGCTGAAGTCTGGAGTTGAGACTTCCAGATTACGGCGAATTTGAGAAGAAGCCAGAGCCGACCAATGGGAGGACGAGGATGGATGAGATGGATGGGACGGTAAGCGCCGCGACGGGGTGTCAGGTCGAGCTTTGACGAATGTCGTGGTGTACCAGACAACGGGGTGGATAATGGATTGCGGCACGGTACGGGCGCTTAAGCGCAGTACAGGAGGGCAAACAAAGAAGCGCAGACCCTGAACGACAGACAAAGAATGAGGCGAAGCGTGGATATCCGGGCCTTGGAAACGAAGCAATGTGCCGTGCCGTACAGTAGCAACAATAGCAAGAATGAAATAAGACGCGCCGGGGCGGGGGTTCGCGGGCGGCTAGTGACGCTGCTCCTCCAAAGTTCGTGTCGCCAGCGACGCTCGGAAGTCAAGTTGTGGTCTAGGAGTGGCCGAAGCTGCAAAGACCCGGGGGGAGGAGACTCGATCGGAAAGAAGGCCCAGCGCAAGTTGTCGTCGCCGCTAAATCGAGGCTGCTTCTCTTGCTGTCCAGGTCTTGCTTTTGGTGGGTTTCAAATGAGGAATGGGGGGAGAAGGTTAAGGAAGAGAGGGAGAAAGATGCAAGATGGAAGATGAGATTGGATGTGGGAGGAGATTAGTTGCAATTGCGATGGGAATGGCGGAAGGGGCGGGAGGACCACAGCTACGTCTGGAAAAAGCCTGGGGATGGGGGAAAGGAAGGGCTTCTTTTCTTCCTTCCTTCCTTACATTAATTACGTCTTACCTCGCCAATCTTGGGCGAGCAGGTAAGCCAAGAAAAGAGCCTGACCAACAGGATAAATCACCTCAGCTCAGCCCGGTTCGCCATGCTCGAATTCAGCTTGGGTTCTCTCTTTTCCAATTGCGATTGGGGGCCCGGGACGGGACCAGTACATACGAGTGAGACCAGCTGAAGAAGAGGCGATCGTGAGAGGCTGAGAGGTCGCGAACCATGCACGATGGGGGCGTCGAGGGGGCCATGGGGGTGGATGCGCCTCTTCTGGGTTCGGCTCAGCAAGCGACATCAGGTTTAACTACGCTTATTGGCTCTCTCTTGGCCTTGCACAACACTACAGGATGTGGCTGGTTACTATCGATAACCTTCCCGCCCTTTGATCGTCGTCGATGTGTGCAGATTGCATCCCATCGTTCTGCTTCCCCGTTAAAGTCTATCCAACGGTGCCGCCGAGAACGTCGACAAACCTAGACAAATATGAGACGGGGAGGCCACGAACCATAAAACCCTGTGACACGGCGGACAAGAAAGACAATGCGAAACGGGGGGGCCCTCCTCAACTGGCGACATTTCAGGGGAACAGGTTCGCGTGGGCACGGAGCGCGTGGGTGGCATCTTGATGGGCGATGAGCGACAGGGAACCTGGTGCTTAAAGCCTCTGGCATTTATGATTGGCTACCACGCATCCACTAGCCTCCTGGAATGATTCCCAAAGGGGAATTCGACAGGAGCTCGAAGCGGCCTAGCGATCAGCCTGAGACCATCCTCGGCAGGGATCATGGAGGGTTAAAGGCAGGGGGGGTTCGAGAAGCTGTACAGGACATAAATGCTAATGCGTTGCACGCGCAGTCAAGTGTCTGACTTATTCTGTGCACAACATCGTCATCCCTGTCTGGCCAAAGGGAGAGGAGGGGCGGGTGCGCTTGGGATTGGAGAGATGCACACGCGATGCAATGTGATAGGTTACCAGCATTTCAACTGCAGAACGGCAATGTCCAAGTTGTCATAAATCAAGTTGTTGAAAAGAAATGTTGACTCTCTCAGCTGCAATCATAAGCAGACAGGCAGACAAGAACCAGTCAAACCCCATGAATCAATCAAGGTAACTTTCTTGGATGCCTCCACTAAATACAACCCTCCTGAAATCAGGGTCTCTTTAGATCCCCACACAAAGAATCCGACCACTCACAGCCCACGAGGGATCGTCGAACCGCCCATCTGAAACTCGTTCGCCTAGCAGGCATCATCGTCAGACATAGAGAGCCCGTTCCCAGCAATGAACGATGTTGAGCTTCTGACAGCAGGTTTCAAACAGAGTGGCCGAAATCAGCCAGGTTGATGATGCGTCAAGTCAGGTAGGACAAGGCAAGGCATTCAATGCACTGCATATGCTGCGGCCCCATGATCGCCCACGTCACCCGCGACCACACCATCTCATCAGTAACTGCCTGCTGCTGGTTGCCGCTTTCAGGACGTGGTGCAGCTACCGAAAGGTTGTCAAGATGCATGATTTCGATAGTTACAGTATTGTGTCTCGGACGCCCAAGGCCTACAGCCGACGACGCACCCGGCTCCCCGTCGGTGCAGCCACCCTTTGTTTGGCATGACATGACATTCACGATACTTGCTGCATCCGTTGATCCTGGGCGTCTGAAGACATTCTAATGAGGCTATTCATATTCATCTCCAGCCCCATCTCCCCTGCGGCGGCGGTGCACGCCGGTGGGTGGCGGTGGGCTTTGACGTCTTGAGCCACTGTGGAGCTTTGAAAAAAAACGTTCGAGAAGGGAAAAGACTTGATGATGGGGCGCTAGAGTTAAACGTCCGTCAACAGAGGGATCGCCTTATCGAATATGACCTCAGGGAGACGCATTGAGTGTGCTTGTGTGACTTCTTACTGAAACAAGCTTGTCACTCATGACAGTGCTGGCATGAATGCATGAGTGAAGCGTAACACAAGAGCAGCAAAGTGAAGATGAAATGCACATTTCATCTCATCTCACCTTGTCCATCAAGAGCCCTTCCATCCGCAAGCCACCTCATCCCAGCCAAAGCCCGGCAGCCCCGAGATTTCTCAAAAAGCAAACGGCGCCGCATCTCATTTTGCCCAGCCTTCTCTTTTAATATCTCGGACAGATTCACGCAAGGCTGTCGTCTCGTTAATAAACTCAACACGCATGGAATTTGCTTGTCTCTCAACTCCATTAAACTTGATCAAAGCGGCCCCTCGTTTCGGATCGTCGTGCAACCTCCCGACTTCGGAAGAGACGAGAAAGTTGAACTCCGAGAGCTTCCGCCTCACCGCCTGCTTGTTTCTGCTGATGTATATGCCTCCCCCCAATTCACGGTCATGACCTGCATCTGTGCATTTCAGCTGAGTGGGCGGGCATCAATCTCAGCTCATGGAGTAAAAAAAAAACAAAGAGAGATATTTCACTAGGGCTGAATTGTGGAGATGATGAGATTCTGCATGTCACTCCATTGTTTGATTGACGCTGTCATCTAATACAACTTATATTGGATGATTGATATTGCCGTCTCATATACCTAATATGCCATTACATTTCTAGTCTCATCAATTTTTACATTCAATGCCTATGGCAACCAGCAGTTTCCCTTCTTGAACCTCTTTGTTCCAGAACTCTGGTCATGATGAAGCGCCCTCTGTGCATCGACCATCCTGCGCACCCCGTTGACTGCCAGTTCACGCTTCTCTCGTTCGATGTTTCCTTTATGCCCCTGCTCTGTTGTTGTCCATGCCAACATCACACCATTCTCTTTGAGATCCATTCAGGAACAAGTTCTGCACGCGCGCGCCAGATGACGGCCGCAGGTTTACACGTATCCATTGTCATGATCTCGAAAACTAGGTGGTTTGCATCACATGAATACCTCGGTAAACCTCACTAATGTTTAGCATGTCCATGCTAATACAACTCTGCTTCACTTCAAGTTGCGGAAAGGTAATAGTAATGATGATAATGATTTCATTCCAGTCTTGCTCAATAGGCAACCCTAGATACAGCCTTTGTACACCTCCCCAGATATCCATAACATCCATCATGCCATTGTCCTCCTCCTGATTCCGAACCTTTCCGTATTACACAAGACCCAACACACGCGCGCGCAAGGTTGGCGTTTCCATATTCTGTATGCCCTCTCACCGCCAAACCAAACTCAACTTGCTTCACATCCATCTCAAGGGCCTAACAAATATCGTACAACAAACATGTATGAAACAATTCGGGTAGACGCTCCTTGTCCACCCGACACCACAGTCCTTGGAACGCCTGCCCCTGTCCCTCGGTTGCCGGTCCCCTCCCCGTCATGACAGAGGGGAGGCCAGAAACAGAGGGTGTAAGAATGATACTCTGAAGATAGCGAATGTAGGTTGAATGCATTATCCCGGTGGCTTCATCCACCGGGTTTCTCATTAGAGCCGTAAATTAAAGGTTAATATTATTACCGTCAGCTTCAAGCCGTCTTGAAAAATTGATGCTGGTAATGCTGCTTGCTGTCATGCCCCGCCATCAAGAAACATGATGAAGGGCATCTCCCAGATAAGTGAACTAGACCGCGCACCCGGGCGATATCCATGTAAAAGGTTTCTTTCTCTTTTTTGTTATTTCGTGGTTTTCATATTCATTTGCCCATGTGCTGAAAATCGATCAAGTCGCATGTGTGTATAAGCTTACTGCTTCTTGGCCTCAGCCTCAGCCTGGGCCTTCTTGCGATCAGCAGGCTTGTTGGATCGCTTTCCCTTGTACTTGGTGTCCAAGAGAGTGTCCCAGAAGGTGAAGAAGGGCTGGGCAAAGTTGGTCTTGATGCCCCAGTGCTGGTGGTGAATGTCGTGGTAGGCGGCATTGTTGCTGGTGATGAGCTGGAGAGGGTCCCAGGGGAACGAGTAGCCACAGTGGTCGTCGACTGTCTTGATGGTGGACATGGCAAAGAGCCACATGCCCTGGCGGACAGTCATGAAGGTGGCCTTGAAGGAGACAGCTGCGCCGAGGGTGTCAAGAAGGAAACCCTCAACGGGATGGTTGTACAGAGCGCCGTAGGCATAAGGAACGTAGAGTCGGTGGTGTCGGGAGTGGAAGTGCGCTATAAAAGCAAGTTAGCATACTGCAATTCCGTGTTCAGAAAGTATCATGAAACTTACCATACAGCCACTTGTTGACGTGCATCAGACGGTGGAGGAAGTACTGCCAGGTGTCGATGATGGAGATGGCGACAAAGAACTGGACAGCGGGAATCAGGAAATGGTAGATGACCTTGGCCACGTTAATCTCCCATGAAGCAAAGGCCGGCTCGTTGGTGGCTGTGACGAGCGAGGGGTAGTAGCCGCCAGCGAGAGCGCCAGCCAGCAGCGGGTGAGATTCGAGGAGACTCTTGGAAATGGCGGTAGCATTGAAGCCAAAGACTCCCAGAAGAGTAGGGAGGACTCTTTGAGCAACACGGATGCGAGTGGCCCAGACAGCGACGTCGTAGTCGGACTTGCCGGCCATCTCGGGAGGCTCGGTCATTGCGAGGATGGCGCCGGTGATGACCTGGATAACCTGCTGGAGGATGACGTCGCGGGCGACCTCGTACCGTGAAACATGATTACGCTTGGTGATCTCCTCGGGAGTGTGCAGTCGGTACTGGGGGAAGTAGTCATAGACGTCGATAGCGTGGAAGGTCAGGGACAGGGCCCAGTAGACGACGACGGGGATGACGAGGGAGAGCCAGAAGTCCGACATCCACGACAGGAGGTCAGGTTGTGGCTCGAGGCTGTAGGTCGGCAGCGGCGGCAGCGCTGTCTCGAAGAGAGTCTGGTTGAGGGGAGAGCCTGGAGAGGCCATGGCGGAACCGTCGGCGAGGATGGAGCTGTCGTTGCCCATGACGGTTAGATTTGCTGCGAAAAGCGTCGGAGCGTCGCGTATAGTTGATGGTTTTAGTTGAAGCAGGGAGAGAGACTCGGGAGTAGTACGGCAGTGGCACACAACAGAAACAGCGCCAAAAACGAAGCAAGAAAAAAGAGACAAAACAAGACCCAAGATGGCACCTCGAGGAAGGATTAAAGGAAGGTAACTAGCTGGAGGTAATGGGAGGAGGGTTTTATGGGAAAAAGGGAGCGTCAATGGGGGATGTCGAAGCCAAGTTTATTAAACTGGAGTTGGGGGAAAGATTAGATTAAGGCGCGTGCCAATCCCTCGTCCGCGCGCGCCGCTGGGGCCCTCTTTTTCCCTTCTTGTGTTGTTCATGTGGTGGCGCCAAGCAAAGACTTTTTTGTTAGTAGGTCTGCCCAGTGAGAGAAAGTGAGTGATTGACCGAGGCGGAGCCCCGACCGGCACCTTCGGACCAAGTCAAGAGTGCGAAACGCGGCCAGATCCTGGGAGCTGAGCAGGGAAATGGGCAGGGGGATAGGGATGCGAGTTGTTGTCTGCTAATCAATCTTGTCCTTGTCTGTTTTTCAATGGATGTCAATGATACCTTGCTAATCATGACCTTCAGACTGCAATCTCAAGTACAAGTCCAAGCATTTGCCTTTCCCCCCCTCGAGGTTGCATCATGGGTCCAAGAGGCAAAAAAGAGCGAGTACTCGTACATCAGCCCACGCCCATCTCAGGGCGACGCGGTATCAAGTCATATTCAAAAAGTCAGGCACAATCGATCTGACAGGGTCTCGAGCTGTCATTTCAAGGGGGGAGAAACATTGTTAGTGCGCAAAGCAAACTTCGAACCTCGTACGAAAGACGCCCAATTGATATTTGCAAATGGCATGTTTTCTCATCCTCCTCTCCCCGAGCTTCCCCCAGCTCAAGCCCTGTGCCCTGCGTAGCCCTGCGAAGCCTCCTTGTGGCTCGCGCCATGGAAACGTCACCAACAGGTCATGGTGATTTCGCACTCGCTATCGTTGGTCTGTCTTTTGCGAGCTTCTACAGTACGCACCGGCACATGTCGGTATTGGAGCATTTCTCGTCTCGCGGTCATACCAGTTCGTCTCGCGTAGATTCGCTGCCCCAAACCCCGAAGGTCCCGACCCTTTACTCCGTTCTCAAACCCTTGATGCCATGGTGTAAATCGTCCTTCCCGCGTATAAGCCCGGGCCAAAGTTGACCCCCTGGTGAATCGAACTGTCGGGGGTGGCGTTCCTTCCAAACTCGGCATACAAGGCTCGGAGCGGGCTTGCGAGGGCTCCGGCCGCCGGACCAGACGGCATGACGGGTTTGATCTGGGGTCCTTCTTTTTCTCTCTGTTCAGGGGCAACCATGACTAAACTCGCTTATCGGCCGATCCAATGCTTTCCTGCATTTTATGCACATGTCAAGCTCTACTCTCCTATGGGGTCAGTTGCAAAAAAAGGGACCGGAATAACATTGGTGGGCGCCACAGCCAAAATCAAATCACTCTGGTCGTTTTGGCAACGCCGAGGTGCTCTTAAGAGCTCTGTGCAATTTTCGTACCAACAGGGGTATTTGGCCAATCAACATGTAGAAGGAAAAGTGACTTTTGCTGCAGCTTAATTCAAGACACGATCCAAGTATTGCCGCTGACTTGTGGGTTAGAGCTGAACCTCATCAGTACACGTTCTTAGACTAAAAAGGAGCATTTTCTCCTGTAGCTACAAAGTCAACCTCTAACAGATTTTTATCGATAAGACCGGAGCGGGGCAAGTACAATATTTGCACCAAAACCTGGCGCCCAAAGCCCCACCAGAGAATGACCCCGCCACCCTCTCCCACTTTGATTTTTATCACCATCAGGCTCTCCTCCTCTGGTCTCGCTTCTCTTTGCCAGTCACATCAGCTTCTCTCTCCCTCCAAGTCCATCCTTTCAAATCCAACTCAACCGTCACCATGATTATCTTCAAGGTAAGCAACACCCGTCACACGATCCCGTCCCCCGCAATGCCGACCCCCCGGCCTTCGACTTGCAAATACAACGACCCCGCGTTCGAACGTTGGCATGATCTTTTTTTTTACTGAACCCCGCAACAACAGGACATCCTCACCGGCGACGAGCTGATCTCCGACTCGTACGACCTCAAGGAGGTCGCCGGTACCGTCTACGAGGCTGACTGTGCCATGATCGAGGAGGGCGGTCTCAACGTCGGTATGTAGCCAGCCCTCTGTTACACTGTCGACCCGCAGTTCATGGTGTCAACAAATTCCGTTCCAGACTAACACCACATCCTCTCAGATATCGGTGCCAACGCTTCCGCTGAGGAGGCCGAGGAGGCCCTCGATGATACCGTCGTCAAGGTCAACAACATCGTCAGCTCTTTCCGTCTCCAGAGCACTTCTTTCGACAAGAAGAGCTACCTCACCTACCTCAAGGGTAACAATTCCTCTTCCATCAAGTTAGGATCCGTCTCTAACTCCGAATCCAGGCTACATGAAGGCTGTCAAGGCTGCTCTTCAGGAGAAGAACGCCCCCGCTGAGACCATCACTGCCTTCGAGAAGGGTGCTCAGGCCTACGTCAAGGAGCACCTCCTGCCCAACTTCAAGGACTTTGAGTTCTACACTGGCGAGTCCATGAACCCCGACGGAATGTACGATTTCTGCTCCACTATTCTCGGTCAAGCTATATAGGTCACTAACAATAATCACAGGGTTGTCCTCCTCAACTACCGTGAGGATGGTGTCACCCCCTACATCATCGTCTGGAAGCACGGCCTTACCGAGATGAAGGTCTAAGGTGGTGAAGCGTGGTTGAGGTGCTGCAAGTTCTGCTATACCCGTGATGAAGGACGGGCAAGCACCTATTTAGAAGATTACGAGCCATACGAAACTCGTCCTCGGCGCTTGGAATATCCCCCGAGACGTATCGATGAAATGAAAAAAAGAAGGCTGCGGATTCCAATCCAGTCTGATCGTCACCATGTCACCAATTCTCAGTCTATAAGAATCTAATGATCGCGAGTGATGCTATGTATGGACGGCAAGGCAAGATAGTCGACAAAACTCCGAATACGCCCGGCGATGCTGATTTGTTTGTTTGTTTATCCCAATTAAGACAAGACAGGATAGGACAGGAAAGGTTTGCTCAAAATTGCGGCCTCGTTGCCATGGGAATAGGTGGTGGTGCATCATCATCAGCGGGGGCACTTGGGGCCACCGAGGCCACGAGGGCCGGCTTCTTCTTTGGCGGCGGCGGAGGTGGCTTCTTCTTCCCTACAAGACCCGACAGGGATGGAGAAGCAGCTCCAGCCGGTGCTCCCTGGCCTTGCTGAGTGCCCTGGACACTGGCATATGAGCTCTTTGCCTTGTCCATAAGACCGTACTTTTGGTTTAGATTATTGGCCGCCTTTGCTCCTGCAGCGACCTGCTCTCCATGACGCTGACGGAAGTTGTTGGCGGTGCTGGCAGCCGTACGGGCATCTGAGAATGACACCGATGATGGATCCTTTTGGAAATTGGATGCGGTCTTGAGGGCAGCTTGCTTCTGTGCCCATGTCGTTCCTTGACTAGGGGGCTCCGCGGCGTTGGCATTTGACGTTCCGAGCTTGGAAAAGCGATTCTGCAGCTCATTCATATGCGAAGGAGTAGCAGGAGGCGAGGCAACCCCAGGACGCGGGGGCTTGGGCGGAGCATCAGACTCCGAAGCCGCAGGACTGGAACGACCGATGCCGAAGGCAGGGACTGATACACCTGCTGCGCCGAGACGGCTAATAGCTCCTTGATTGAGAGTCCCTTGGTTGATGAGAGGGTTACTGGAGGGAGCTGGGCTTGCGGCGCCAGATGAGACTGTACTACCCGAGTTGGTTCTTGGTGGTAGACGCGGCGGTAAGCTGGGAGGCGCAGATCTTCCTCCTCCGACGGCCGCCATGGCAGACTGATATGACGGCGGCTCCGCAGGTCGTCCATCAGCACCGTCTCTCCGACCCGGCGGTTTGGGTAGATGGTTCGTCGCAAGGCCTGTGGTGTTTACACGATACGGCCCGCGCGGCTTAGGTTCCTCTTCCTCCTCCGGCTCAGCGTACTGGGGTTCCTCAGCGGCGGGTGCCCGCGGATCCATGTACTTGGACGGAGCGGTGATGACCTTTCTCTGCCCCGTGGAAGGCGGCGGCGGCGGCGCAAGACCAGAGCCGGTCCGTTTTGGCGGTGGCGCAAAGGATGCCGGGTCCTTGAGCTTGGAGAGAGGCACGGAGACGTGATCGGAGCGGTCGTCATCGGACTTTTTCCTATGGAGGAGGCCATTCTTTGCAGATATCTTGTCAGCCTAATGATGGTGAAGAAAGAAGAGGTGAAGAAGGACTACTTACCACTTGACCTTTGATCGTCGTGCCCGGCTTCTCCGGGTGCCACCCCTTCTTCATGATATCTTTATACTTGGACCCCGTCGACATGATGATAATATCCAATGGTTGAACTAGGGAATAATAGGTATAGGTGAGGTCGAAAGAAGAAAAGGTCAAAGGAAGAGGAAAAAAGAGAGACACACACGAGGTTTGGGCTTAGCTCAGAGGGAGCCCAATTGGAAGTCCGTAGGAGGGGGACGTTTTCCCGGGGTTGGAAAGTGACGTACTTTCAGCCACAACCGCGCCACAGGTTCGTTCCTTTCTGGCGGGGTCTTGTTCGCTCGATTGGGAAGGTTTGAATCTTGGGAGGATTTTTTGACGCCTTGCGATTCAGGCTTGAACATTTGGACATTCATGATGCCACCGATTTACAAGCAGTTTGTAACAAATAGTTAAATAAGCTATAATTTGAAATTCTCGGGAGATTCATGTTAAGGCTTTTTTTATGTTTATTTTGTTTTAAAGGATCTCAACAATTGTGACTTTCTTCTCACAGCGACTGCAACCCATGAATTGAAAGACACCCATTAACGCGACGACGAGACGCGTCTAAACTGCCAAACCGCCATCCCCACTACAACTCCAACTCGACCACCTTCTACAACATCAAACCACAATGGCAGCTCCAGTGTCTTCAGACTATGAGCTCCTTACGGAGCACTTTGGCTACCCGCCAGTCGTATGTTTCCCATAAACCTCTTCCCACACCCTATCTAATATCCTCTATAGTCCCTCCTCGACGACATCATCAACACAATCAACGTCCTCGCCGATCGCGCCCTCGATTCAGTCGAGCGTCTTCTTCTCTCCATTCCTCCACAGTCTCTCGGCTTCTCCGAAAAGCATGCTCCAGCTGGAGAGACACCGTTGCCTCCAGATGAAGCCGCCAAGCTCGAGATTGAGCATGGCACGCATCAGCTCGAGACGTTGCTGAACGCGTCCATCGACAAGAACTTTGACCTGTTTGAGCTGTACACCATGCGCAACATCCTCACAGTGCGGCCTGACGATCAGCCTTATATGCGCCTCGCTCACTACGAGGGCCTCAACTTTGCCGCTCTTGAGGCTCCAGACCGCCCGACCACCGAGTCCATCACAGCCCTGCGGAGGAGACTGCACGCCAGCCAGAAGCTACACGCAGCGCTCGAGTCGGAACGGGCGCGCAACGACGCCCTTCTCGTCAAGCTAAGGGCGGCGTTGGGCGTTGTACCGGGAGGTGTCAAGGCGGAGGAGGGACAGGCTCAGCCCGGGTCAGCGTTTGGATTCCTCCGTGACAAGGCCAGTCTACAAGATGCGGATGCCAATACGCCTATTGCTACGACGACCGAGTTTACGCTCTCTCAGCTACAGGCTCTCCGTGCACTTTCGACATCTCTGCGCACGCTTCTTCCTGATCTTGGACCTGATGACGCGAATGCGGATGTTGTTGATGAGGATGCTACAGGTGGTTCAAAGACCTGGAGGCGTGAGCGGGTAGAATACGTCGAAGGAGCATCACGCAAGTATCTCGAGACAGCTAGGGGTCTAGAGTTAGGAGCTCAAGGTGAAGTCCGCGATGGAGAGTGGCAAGGCGAGGGACGCAAGATAACAAGAGGAGACGTCGAAGGTCTAGAGCAAGTAGTCTCCATGCTAGGCAACAACAAGTCACCAGGGTCAAAAGGCGACGATGGAGAAGCAATGGATGAGTCATGAAATATGTACATTTGGATTTTGACATCTTTCAAGATGGGGAAACGAACGGCGTGCCGGCGCAGGATAGGAAAATGGTTGGACTCCCCCTTGGTTCATGGGTGGTGATGATGGTTTTGACGTCTCTTCATTTTCTTCTCTTTTGCTATGTTACAGGCGTGCGGTCTTTAGCACGAGAAATACATTCATCCAGTGAGGACTTCTACCTCTGATAAACTTGAAAAAAAACATGTCTTTTTTTACTTGATACATTCCACTCATCTCTTACATAGACCCAAAACATGCCCCTTCTCTCATATGAAATCCTCAGTGAGGCAGAGGAATCGTGTCGTTCTTGATCAGCCCATTCCGCCTAGCCATGAACCAAAGATGATGCCTCCAGTACCGTTGGTTCGACTCCATATTGTCGGTAGACTTGGCCTTGTGCGCCAACACCGTGTCGATGACCTTTTGGGCAGACTCGATCTCCTTCTTCTGCAGCAGGGCACCCACCAGGTCTGACAGACACGGCAGCGACGTGACGGGGCGGCCAGCCTTGGCGAGGTCGTCAAAGATACGCATAGCTTCCTTGGTCTCACCGCTGATGGCGTGGGCACTCATGACACGCTCCCATAGTGTCTGGTCACCTTGCTTGACCACCGAGAGCTTATTCTCCTTAAGTAGAAGTCGTACTCGTTTGATGTCCGGGGGGTCTCGACGGAGGGCACGCTCGACGAGGATAGTTACCATGTGCGGCGTGACTGCGAAGCCATTATTACGCATGTGGTTCTGTACGGCGGCAATGGCATCATCCGAGCTGCCCTGGATGCCGTCCACCGCATACAGCATCTTGCCATACGTCTCGAGGTTAGGCTTGAGACCAGCATCCTCCATGTCAGCAAAGATGGAGTGCACGGCTTCCACCTGCTCCTCCGAGGTGGCATAGTCCATCCGCTTGACCACCTCCTCCAGAAGAATGGTAAAGGTGGCAGTATCGGGGTCAATCCCCTCCTGTCTCATGGCGCGCAGCAGGTCAGTGACCTTGTCGGTGTGCCCGGCTCGGAGGCTCTCGCTGATGAGGATGTTAAAGGTCCGGACGTTGGGCTCAAAGCCTTGTCGGCCAGCCCATGCGAGCAGCTCATGAGCAGCATCTGGGTACAGGTGCAGCATGCCCTTGAAGGCAGCATTGATGACATGGATCGTGGGCTGCACGGCCTGAGCCTCAGTTCCATTCTGAACCGCCTTCTTCCATGTCATCACCAGCTCTTCAAGAGCCTGGATGCCCGCCTGCGTCTTGCCCAGCTCGATGAGGGCTGAGATACGTTCAGTCCAGATGACAATATCCAGCTTTGTACCAGCCGAGACGAGCTGGTCCCATAATGCTTCGACCTTGGCGAGGTCCTTGCACATCTTCCACCCATGCATCATGGCCGTGTACGACTTGAGTGTCATGGGCGTATTCAGTGAGCGCATCAGCCCAATCGTCTCCTCCAGCCGTTTTATCCGGCGAACTGCGCACCACACAAAAATCCAATAGTCGAGAAAGTCTGGGCTGTTGGCCAATTGTTCTTTAACCAGGGGGTTCTGTTCCTGGCTCTTCATCATGTCCTCCCAGATGGCACTCATAGCGCCAACGTTGCGTGCGCGGTACGCTGACTTCAAAAGCTTGTGGAACGAAGTAACACGGGACGCGGCCAGTTTGACAGGATCTTCTGCCCAGTCATGACTCTCGGGTTTCATCCACTGCTCTGCCTCAGTTGTGAGCATCGTCATGACGGTTGGCCACTGCTTCTTGACATAGACCCCAAGTGCGTCCATTCTGTCAGCAGGCAGAGTGTGATAGTTGGAGAGAACGGAGTGAAGATCGTCCTCGGTAAGCTGGTGCTTGGATAGCACGGCTCGAGCAAGTACCAACAGCGGAGACAAGGCAACCCTCTTCTCACGGCCAAGGTACCTGACATCTGACACAACGGCCAGAGTGGCCAGAAGAGCTGGCATGATGTCTTGAGCTTGTGGTGGCGGATACTGGAGGAACATTGAAGCCAGGGCGCGTGTTGTTGGGTTCTTGTTGGAGGCATTTGTCTCGTCCTTTTCGTGAAACTTGGCCTTCTCTGCGTCCTTCAACACCTCGGCCACTGAGGGCATCGCAAAGCGGAGTTCTTGGCCAACTTCTCCAGGCCGCTTGAGCTGGGAGACGTGCTTCCACATGCCGATTAGCTCGTCCCTCATCAGAGTACGTGTGTAGGATTTGTTCCTATCCTGCGTCATCCTGATACAGAGGTTCAGGATGAGGTCGTTCCGAATGTCGAGGTCGTACTTCCCGAGAGTGCTATACGCTTGAGCCAGCCGTACGCTGCGTATGTAGTGCCCATCTCGTACCATTGCCAGGTTTTGGTCGCTGAGGAGACTGGTGACGGCCATGTAGATGGGCTTGGGTAGTTGACCTCGGAGCTCTTGAATGCTAGGCCATATCTCTTCGTCAAAGATTTTGAACTGCTCATGCGTCTTGATGTCACTTTCCCTTAGCTCCTTGAGTCTCGAGACAATCTCAAGCTCACCAAGAATAGGGACCTTTGCAGGTTTATTGCTACCGGTAGGGTCCACTACCTCGTTGAATAAAGCCAATGCAGAGTCTTCATGCTTCTTTTTCGAATCTTTCGAGTTCCCCCATGCTCGGCGCCGTGCTGGATACCCATTGCCGGGGTTGTGTGGTGAAGTTGAGGCTGGCGTGTGCGAGTTTGAGGCATCAGCCCTTGTCGAATACAAAGCCACGGACCCCAGCCGCCTTGTGAAGGCCGTGCGGGCCTGCACCAAGCATCTTGAACAGACTATTCGAGATGCATACATGGCGAATGGCCGCAGCGGGCTTTAAAATGATGAAGATTGCAGATGTCGGAAACTTGATGGTTGAGCTCCAATTATTTTCAAGGTGAGGTTAAAGTCAAGGTGTGTGGCCAATCATGTCTCGGTAGTTGCACACCTCGGTAATCTTCGGTGTATAAATGTACCGGGTAGCTCAACCAATATGAATTATTTCTCACCAACAGTGATTCAATTGGCATCCATAACGACTTGAATGTTGAATATTCCTCGTTTAATTGGTCATATTTTCTCTACGCGTTTACACAGTTTCAGGTCATAAACGCTTGACCGAAACATCAATACATGAAATGTCCATCTTATTTCTCATTGAGCAATCGATTGGAAATATCATCAATCTTGAACCATCACACGTAACCTCACAAGAACACAGAGAGCCTCTAGTTAGTACAACAAACCGCAAGAAACAAAGTCACCTCTCACAGCGAAGCCGTAAAACTTCCATCAATCTCCTTAACCTTCTCCACACTCCTCAAATACCCCTCCTCCGCCTCAAGCCTCTTCACATACGCCGCCACCTTTGGAAACTCATCCCTCCACGAACCCCCCTCCCAGCTACCAAAATCATCTAGCCTGCCCTGCGCCGCAATGAGCGGGAAGCTCATGAGGATGTCCGCGGCCGTCAGGCTGGTGCCGCAGAGGTAGTCGCCGCCTGATGTCGCGAGATGGCCCTCGATCATGGAGAGGTTGCGTCGCGTGTTGGGATAGATCCAGAAGGAAAAGATGCGGTTGGCTAGTATGGTTGATATGGGGCGGATGTAGAAGGGGACGGCGGGGGATTTGAGTCCTGAAATGAGTTGTTAGTGTTGAATTTGGATAGAGGTATCCGGATGTCTAGACTTACCACCCACGATCAGGGCCATGACGAGGACAGGCATCAGACTTCCCTCGCAGTAATGAAGATAATACTGATATCTCATCCAAGCCTCGGTCTCCCCGCCAATCTTGCCCTCCATACCCTCCTTCCACCGGGGCGGCATCAGCTTCTTCCCCTCGGGACAGTGCTCGGTAAGATACTGCGTGATGAAGCCGCTCTCCGCGAGTACCACCGGCTCCACGCCCTCACCTGCACCAGCGGGAGTAACACTGATGACAGGCGACTTGCCCAGAGGATGGACCTTCTCAAGCTCTGGTGGCGCAAGCTTGGTCTCCTTATTGCGACGGAACATTTCCAGAGTGTATGGGAGCTTGAGCTCCTCCAACAGCCAGATGATGCGCTGTGAACGCGACTCATCAAGCCTTGAGCCGGAGTTAGTATTATGATGATAATGGTTTCCGGCATGTGACGTACCAGTAGAGCTTGACATCGGGTAGTTCGTTTGAAGCCATTGTGTCTCGGAATTATTGTATTAAAAGTGGTCAAAGTGTTGGAATGATCGTTTAGTTGTGCAATGATGTCTGAATCGAGAGAAACCGTCAGTCATTTAGCGGAACGTCCTCATGTTATATATTCTAGTCCCGGTCGATTTGCCCGATGCGGCCGGTCTAAATAACTGCCCGATCATGATGACATCCGATTCTGCGGATCGGCGGTCGGATGCTGAGATGCCGATCAAGTTTCCGGTGCAGTTTTCCTATTCAGGCCGTCGTCCGCTCTGTCACATGTGCACCTCGATCACTTCAAAACTCCAACATGGTCTTCCATAACTGTTATATATCGAGATTTGAACTCTTACATGTCTTGATTTTGGCTAGCTGTAGTCTATTTTACCCCCCTTATGCTGCTAGCTCCCTATCCCGAAGCCAGGTGGGACACAAACGCCAAAAAAAAAGCTCTTAGACTCCGTCCTGTTCCTGTACCTGAAAAGGACAACCTGCCACCGCCCGCTTCCTGTATTCCCTTGCATGCCATGCCTGCCTTCCTCCTCAACGCATTTCGCTATGCAACAAAACACTGCATCCCATACCAAAAAGATCACATGCTCAAACTTGCTAAATCGTAGCAACCTGACTCTTCATCGTCGTCGAGACTTTGCTGCCGGCGCCGGCGCTTCGTGAGCTGCCTCTCGCTTCCGGCTCTGCTTGCGAGATCGTGGAGGCGGGGGAGGATCACTGTGTAGGTGACCCAACTCCTCCAGAGCTGTCGTGTTCTCCCACTTGAGGCAACGGTAGTGGGGAATCTCGGGCGTCTTGTCTCGAATGCGCGTGCTCATCCGCTTGTGAGACTCTTCCTTCTTCTCCGATTCGTCCTCGTTCGAAAGATACGCCTTTCGGTTCTCCATGTTCTTGGCGATCTTCTCCTTGTAGTTAAGCAACTCCTTGCGGAGCTTCAGCTCATTGAACCCGCGGGGGTCGAGCCACTTGATGAGTTCATCGACCTGTTCTGGCTCAGAGATGTAGCCCCACTGATAGGCGTTGAAGACACTGGTGTCGCCTTCTTCCATGGTCTTTCGCTCGGGAACCGTCATGTTGAACTTGGCCTTGTACTCGTCCTGAAGTTCGGCGGGTAGGTCAATGTAGCCCTCTCGTTCCAGCTCATCGGGCCCCTGCACCCAGATCAGACCGTTGGCGTAGTCGGCCGATGCAGTTGAGCTGTCGGGAAGACCGCCGTATGGCATGCCGTTGCGTTCAAACCAATAGTAACGGTTCCAGAATCGATCCTTACCGAGGACTCTGGTGCGTGGGCAGTCGGCCTCGCGCAGGTCGTTGTCGATGACAGCAATCTCCTCCTCGCACTTCTTGACGACATCTTCCTTCTTCTGGATGTCCTTGAGCAACTTGATGAATTGCTTTGACTGAGTTGGGCCCTTGGGGGTCTTTTCAGCCTTTTCCTTTTCCTTGCGGGCCTTCTCCTCTTCCCGCTTTCGTTGCTTGGCCGTCAAAGGGCGTCGTCGTTTTCTCGTTGACACTGGGTCATCCTCTGTTTCTTCACCATCTGCCTCACGCGAGATGTGCGAGTCATCAGCGTCAGTCATCTTGACATCTTCCTCCTCCTCGCGGGGGTTCAGTGGTGGCGAAGGCGGCATGTTGTCCGGCAACAGCAGCTTCTTTTGCTCGTTCAAGTGTCGGAGCTCCTCAACGCTATGCGGTTCGTTAGTCAACAATCATTAATAATTTGAACAAGTTTCAACTTACGCTTGCTTGCGCTGCCGCTGCCAGTCAATCTTTTCCTTGCGATAGGTGGTCATGGTCTCACTGCAATCCTCCATGTACCCGCGAATGGCCTTGGTCTCGGTGGTCAACATGCAAATGATCTGCAGCGCCTTGACGCGGTGATTGACATCGAGCTCAGCGTATCGCTGTCGCACTGTCTCTTGAGATGGTTCGACTCCGGGAGGCACCAATTCGAGCAGAAGCTCCTCGCAAGCGTCGTATTGGCGCTCGTTCTTGGACAGTTGATGAAGCAAGCCGACCATGATGCGTTCCCAACCACCGTTGACAAAGTCGCGCTTTCGGAGATGCTCGATCCAGTCGTAATCTCTTAGAAGCTGTTCGGCACGGTGCTTGGTTTCCTCCTCGCTTTCCTTCTCAGCGGCAGCTGCCTCGGCAGCCAATCTTTCTGCCTCCAGTTTAGCAAGGCTGCTACGAGTAGCACGTCCAACAGGCTTCGGTTCCGGCTCGGGAGTAGGCTGTGCACTTGTGTCCTCGTCCTCTTCCTCGTCGCTATCCTCTTCCTCCATCTCTGGGAGTGTGATTCGAACTTTGCCACCGTCGGCCTCAGAATCGACAAGGATTTTGAGAACTGAACAGTGAATCTCGTCGAAAAGTTGGACTGGAACCTGTTCAGATGCAGCACACAGAGTTTGGACGTAGTCGTCAAATGTGAAAGAGTCCAGCTTGAAGACCTCGCAGTACACGTTCAGGGTATCCCAGGTCTCGAGCAATGGGCCGACAGAAGACATGTCAATATTCTTGGAGAGATCATCCTGGGTAGAATCGCCGTTTTGAACTTTGACGGGCGGGTCTCGGCACAGGAACTTCAAGGCAGGGCGTTGCCGATCGGTTCGAGGCTCAAGCTGTAGATCCTCAATCGGGT
>JABCKD010000588.1:0-130382 GCA_013186415.1 Fusarium sp. NRRL 66088 | reverse complement strand
CGACCGCCGGCGGTCGCGACAAGATCCTGGAGAAGCACCCTGATGATGTATGTTTCTTGAATCGCATCGCATAGTATACACCTTCTAACAAATCAGATTGTCGTCACCGCCGCCTGTCGAAGCGCATTCACAAAGGGTGGCAAGGGTGGTTTCAAGGACACCCAGGCTGCTGACCTCATCGCCGGTGTTCTCAAGGCCATCCTCGAACGTTCCAAGATCAACCCCGCCCTCGTCGAGGATCTATGCGTCGGTACCGTCCTGGCTCCCGGCGGTGGCGCGACCGAGATGCGCGCTGCTAGTTTGGTGGCTGGCTTCCCCGAGTCAATCGCCGTTCGAACCCTCAACCGACAGTGCTCTTCTGGTCTGCAAGCCACCATCGATGTGGCCAACCAGATCAAGACTGGTATGATTGATATCGGCATTGGCGCTGGTGTTGAGAGCATGTCTCTGCAATACGGGTAAGTTGTTTGGCTATAGACACCACACCAACAATGCTAACAGTTTAGACCCGGCGCCGTTACCGAATTCTCAGAGCTCCTCGAGAGCCACCCCGAATCTGCCAACTGCAAGGTTCCCATGGGTGTCTTGTCAGAGCAGATGGCCAAGGACCTGGGCATTACCCGCGCTGCCCAAGACGCTTTCGCCGCCTCTTCATACCAAAAGGCTGTCAAGGCCCAGAAGGCTGGTCTGTTTGACGAGGAGATTGCCCCCCTCACGGTCAAGGTTGAGGACAAGGAGGGCAACACCAAGGAGATTACCGTTTCCCGGGATGACGGTGTCCGAGATGGTATCACTGCCGAGTCTCTGGGCAAGATTCGACCCGCCTTTGCCAAGGACGGTTCTATCCACGCCGGCAACGCCTCTCAGATCTCGGACGGTGCTGCCGCCGTCCTTCTCATGAAGCGATCTACCGCTGAGAAGCTTGGACAGAAGATCCTCGGCAAGTACGTCTGCGCCTCGGTCGTCGGCGTCAAGCCCCTCCTCATGGGTCAGGGCCCCTGGAAGGCCATCCCCAAGGCTCTCGAGCAGGCCGGCATCTCCAAGGACGACGTCGATATCTGGGAGATCAACGAGGCCTTTGCCAGCCAGTGCTTGTGGTGCGCCAACGAGCTGGGCATTCCTCAGGAGAAGATCAACCCCAAGGGAGGTGCCATTGCCTTTGGCCACCCCCTGGGATGCACCGGTGCCCGACAAGTTTCTACTCTGCTGTATGAGCTGAAGCGGACGGGCCAGAGGGTTGGCGCGACCTCCATGTGTGTGGGAACCGGTATGGGAATGGCTGCTATCTGGGTGGCTGAGTAGTGTACGATACCTATGTATTCTAGCTTTTGATAAATTTCTGTTAAAATCCTTCTATACGTGTTCCAATGTGCTTTTCGTTTGCAACTTCGATCAGATGCATGCCCACGACGAGATCCATGAGTCCAAGGCCAACACTCTTGTAGATTACAGTTCCGTCTCGCAGCCATCGCACGAGATGGTCTTCCTTCTTCCCCTTTTCATTGTCAAGGGAGCTATTAGAACCTTTACGAAAGTGAAACATGGAACCAGACTTGCGAGGATCCGAGCCAACTGAACCTGTAGGACTAGACGGGACATCGCTTCCAAAGACTGTCGACATGGAAGACCTGCCATGGTCGAACCTATCATCCGAGGCAAGTGATGCCTGGCTGCTGATGGGGTCGTCGGATTCTTCTAGGGCTTGACGATGAAGCATGACGAGTTCTCCAAGCCTGCGTGTGTTAGAATAGTTATGAATTCAGGGGGTGACTTACTCGACCAGTTGATGAGGCCCAATTTTGGCAGCAATAATCTCACCCGCTTCCTTGAGGACACCTTTAATGTTGTCGACCACAATCACACCACCCTCAGGCGCGTGCTTGTGATAGTGTCGGTGAGGTTTATCATACTGCTTGACAGCCAGCTGTAGAAGATCATCAGGCAATTCCCTCATCTCAGGTGTGTAGCTCCCAACGGCAATGATCAATCGCCCCTTTTTCCGTCCTTCGTGAGAGGTCAGAATGGATGCATCGAATAGGTCCTCTTGTGATGAAGTGCAGCAGTATATTACATCCGCATCTCGCATTTGCTCCTTTAGTAGGCGCTGGTACTCGTGAAACGCAGGGATCAAGAGTCCGAACTTGACGTCGGTCCAACCCTCACGTTGCTTAATCTCGGGTGGGATGCTGGCAAATTTTCTCAAAAGACTGGTCGCATTTTCAGACCAGCGACGGTTGATGATGTGGACATGCTTGATGGTGTTACCTCGCATCATGAGAGCCAGTCTTATATGCCAGTACGCCTGTAGACCGCTTCCAAATACAGTCAGGGTCTTGACATGGCCACGACGGGCCAGTAGACAAGTTGATGCGAGAGCAGTGCGGAAAGCTGTGAGGGCGCTGGCATGAACGATGCCCAACGGTGACCCATCTGGTCTAAACAAATTGACAACTCCCGTAGGAGTAATGGGTTTAGAATCAGCTTCCCGAGAAGCCTCTGCGGTGGTCAAGGAGATGACTGGCAGGTGGTCAGTACAGTTCGATACTGAGAAGTAAACTTACCTTTACAGCCCATGCCACATGGAGCGCAAGAGGGCATATACAGCGTCCTGGCCTGACTTTCGGGGTGAGTAGTTGAGATGCGATTCGGTTGTTGATAAGCTGCCTCGAGAGCAGGAACGCCAGTCGAGAATTCGTGGAGTGATGAAGCCAGAACATGGCGGAACTCTTCAAGCTCATCCACGGTGAGGCCCTCCAGGATGGAATTGACCTGGTCGTCGGAGAGGATAGTATAAGTCATCTTGTCCGAGTGACCTCGAGTAACAGACTAATACTATGCTCCAAGCTTAAGCTAGGCAACGGCTTCGTCAATGATGGGTGGTGTTGAGGATGATGTAATGGGCACATTGTCGCGGGGATACGGATCTCCACTCGAGCACATGGGTGCGATATCGCTTAGGGTGCGCATCTTGACAGCTGAAGTTCGATAGGGCTGGAGGGCATACAGAACATGGATAGAATCTGTACTTTGGGTATATAGGGCAGATTGATAAATACTGAGCGTTTTAAGTGTAATGTCTTTTCGTACCTACTTGGCATCTATCAAACAAGGTAGGTTACTGGGTCACACGGTCACATGCCGATCCGTGGACCTGACTGTCTCAAATGCATGATTAGAATTGCTTCAGACAAAGGCAGTAACATTAACCAGAGCAGTGCCACCTTTGATGGGCCACAATAGAATGCCAAGAATCTCAAGACCCTCGTGTAGGGTATCCTCTTGGCCCGTCAGCGTGAGGAGGCTTGGCTCAGTGCCGCGATGCCGCGTAATTCCTCTACGTACATCACTTGTTAAAGAGTTGCCTGCCTTACGATACGGCAAAAAAATACGACGACTTCTAAACGAATAAGAGATTCAATGTGAGATGAGATTCGAGTCCACGGGAGATATAAAATCCAGGGTCGTCAACAGTGATTAACCGTCATCACTACTGTCTCAACAACCTCGCCGACAGGGCCTCAACCCGGCAAAGTCCCCTACAATCAACGCCCACTAGGCCAATCAGAGCCCTCCCGCCGCCGCCAGCAACGGGTGGTCGCCCCGTAACCTCCACCTGCTTCTATTGACAGCCAAGCCTGCGCCGCCTCAAAATTGGAGCACCTCAGCACCTAGCAGCTCCTTGCGAAAAGGCTACGTGCATCTTTACATCCAACCTACAACTTTCAACATCACATCACATCACCCACGTCGCAACACTCGCTTCATCCGCGCATACACGAACACTCGATCGGATTTACTCTATCGATACGTCGGATTGTTTCCCCCCTCGACCGCACCCTTCATCGTGCGCGCTGCTTTGCCTCCCTCTACACCCCCGAATACGAGGTCGACCGACGTAAGCTGTCAAGATGACGCTCAAGGAGGAGTTTCAGACGCGCAACTTTAGTATGTGGCTCTATCGTGATGCTCGAGACATGCAAATGCTAACCCGAGTGCAGGCATTTACGGACAATGGTAAGCTTGATGCTGCGACGATCTACAACACCGAACGACATTGACAATCTAGGATTGGCATCTTGTCCATGATCATCTGCTTCGCAGTGGGAATCGCCAACCTCTTCTCATTCAACGTAGTCCGCATCATCTTTGGCGCGCTCGCAATGTACGTCGGCCGATCCTTTATACAATTACTGCTAACATCTCAGTGCGTCCGGTTTCATAATCATATTCATCGAGGTTCCCCTGCTTCTCCGAATCTGCCCAACCTCGGGCAAGTTTGACGAAGTCATCCGCAAGATCTCGACCAACTACATGCGCGCCGGAGCCTACGGTGTCATGTCCACTCTGCAGTTCGTCAGCAACGTTTCGGGCCCCAGCAGTCTGATTGCCGCCGCCGTCTTTTTGCTCATCGCTGCCCTCTGCTACCTCCTTGCCGGCATCAAGGGCCAGGCTTTTGTCGGCAGCAAGACCCTCGGAGGCGCCGGCGTTGCGCAGATGATTGTGTAATGCTGCTCCAGACCAAAAATACGACGGCAACGATCGATGGCGGACGTGGCAGAGAGCGGCAATGTATCCGCGTTGGTTATGGGTGATGGTACTCAAATGATTTACGGTTACTCCGGTGACCTGTATACCCGGCTGGAATTCGGCGTCTGGGATGAGGAACGGTTACGCTTGTAGTGTTTTGAGGTTTGGTGCTTGCTCGAGTTTAGATGTAAATTGATTCACGTTCATGGAATGCAGACGTTGCTAGAGCTCGACCCCGAGCTAAGCTGCTCAGTCGGTAGTTAGCAATGGATCAACGATTGGCACATTTGATAGACCAATTCCCTCTGGGTCACATGCAGCTTGCCCAAATAGTCAATGGCGGCGTTAAGCTATTCGGACAAAGGACAGTTATCGGATAGTAACTCGTGATACGTAGAACTCGCAAGCCTGCCACTAGAGGTTAGGTTGATGCTATTGAAAGTGGAGAAGCGGGCAGCATCGAGACAGCTCCAGACGGGACTCGGTGCAAGGAGGTTACCGGATGGAGGCCTACTGACCTGGTCGTGGCGTTGCCAACCTGCAGGTTGCTCTTGATGGAAGAGGGGTGTCTGCTGAGAGAAGCTGGGCATGGAATGCCGGATTACATTTTGCTATTATTATTACGATTTATCTCTACAGGGTAACGAGCCGGGCCGGTCGACCCCTCGGTCAACTGCCTCGGTCAACAGGAGCTTTGGTGGGATGGCGTCATGATGGGACTTTGAGATGGCTGTCTGGCATCACGGTGAGGGCGGGCAGCGGGAGGGGATATGATTCGACTGGAGAATTTGGAAGCGTCAGGGGAACAGAGTTTTTTTTTTTCTTCCCTTGCGAGGCACGGCCAGCAAACCGGTCGAAGTGGTGTACAGGTTTATGGGTCCGGAATGGTTCGAGACTTGGGAGTTACTACAGTCAAATCTGATCAATGCTTGTGCCTTTTTTGCTCAAAGCTGAAAGTCTGTCATGGATGCCGGTCAGACGACAACCGTTCCGTTCACCGCATCGTCCAGTAGGACGCCGTCGAGTAAGCGTCATTCCCTCAAACTCCCATGGACGGAGCATCAGTCGAGCTAGTTTGCGCGGCTCGATCGGTGGGGATACCTGCAGGACAGGACAGGACAGGACTCCGCCCATGATGATGATGGACATGGACATCCGGATGCACTGTATGATGGAGGGTGATGCACGTTGCGTTGCTCGTCTGGAGCATGGCAGGGACAGGGTTGAATTTGCTTGTCCAGACACTTCAGGTTTGAAGACTTTGTTGCTTGATCAAGACCGTTTCCGTTGATTCATGCGGGGTGACGCACTGTGTGGTCTCAGAGTATGGTCTCAGTTGTTGGGCACCATTGATGAGAGGAAAGACATTTTCGACTGAAAGCAACGAGATGAATACGAAAGCAGTCGTTCGTAATGATAAGGTACTTTAAACCAAGCTCAAAATCGACAAAGATCTGGTCAAAAGGTTACTCTCATCCCAACCTCCAGCACTCACAGTGCGATTATCATCACCCTACTTGGCGCCATTCATCCATCCCTGTTTTCACCCTTTCCTGTGACGACAACCAATGTCACCAGCTTAGTGGCACAAGCCGTCACCTGGACGCTCAGCTTCTGTTGAGAGACCGGGATATAAGTAATTGGCCAGGAACGTGTTGGATCTCTTCTTCCTTTGTCCATTGACCCCTTCCCGTTATCCTACCCCAGGATCCATACCTCAACCCTCACCTCCAATCGGTAAGTCCTCACCTTCACCTGCGGTGTGCGGGTGCGGGCGCATGCAAGTGGGCGCTGCGCCATGTTCCTGTCATGGTCCCTATCTTTATAGCGCCGTGAACCGTGGATCCGATGACCACGATAAGCTCGCGGCCAAGCCAGTGCAGTGCAGTGCGGTGCGGTGGAATGGCTGAAGCTCAAATACCCGTCTTTCCCTACTGTCCCGTGAATTGGTTTTCCTAACCCAATTGGCTCCCACAGTGAACCTTGCGCTGATTGCCCAGCTCTGACCCATCGCTGGTCTTTCTGTCAGCTTATACCTCTCCTCCACCCTCGCTCGCTCGCTTGAGCTCCTTCACATCGACATGACTGCCGCAGCCATGCAAACACCCGCCATCCCGCCCCGTCCTGTCAAGGACAAGGACGATCTATCGCCTCCCAAGATTCCTCCTCGTCCTACCAAGCGTTTCGACCGCTCGATATCCCCCAACCCCGACCGCTTCGCCCCGTCACCGTTTAACGAGGGTATTCCTCAAAAGAGCCCCAAGACTCTCCGCTTCAGCCCCAACGACAATGCCCAGGAGCAGGATCCCATTGACCGCTCCGGCAGCGTTCCTATGCCCTCCATTGGTCAGGAGGGTCTCGAATACAGCACCATTGCCAATGAGCTCAAGGCTGAAGAGGAGGAGACCGGAGAGAAGCACCAGGCTGCTTCACCCGAACACACCCGCACAGTCGCTAAAGACCTGAAGCTTCATGCCCCCAAGCCGTCGCTTCCTGCCCACAGCGCCAAGCAGCGCGTCCAGGCTGTCACCCGCACCGACTCTGACAAGGCCGCCTCTTTCGGCATTGGCCGACCTACCTCTCGCGATGGTGTCAAGAAGAAGGCCAGCACAAGCTTTTCGGCTAGCGAAGGTCGACCTGAGATCGAGGATGAGCAGGGCATCCCCGAGATTGGCCAGCGCGTTCCCATGAACCCCCATCTCGGTGATGTCCAGGCTCCTTCTCCCGCTCCTGGCTCTGATGAGCCCAAGAAGCACCACCACCGCAAGCACAGCTCCCGTGGTGGACCTCCTGGCAGCTACGGTCTTCACGGCCACGGAGTTGCGCCTCAGGACAAGCTCGACAAGGAATATTACGACAAGCATCCTGATGCACTGAAGAGGGAGCACCAGACGCCTCTGCATGATCGCCAGAACGACTATGCCCTCAGCAGTAATGACCTGAACAAGCTCGTCAGGGACACGCGGAGTCGCGGATCTGGCCTCGGTAAGTTTGACACTGCTTGGCAAAACTTGACTAACAAATGCAGCCTCCGAGTACCAACCCACTCCCACTGAGGAGGTTGGTTTCCAGGCCAGTGAAGAGTATGCTTCTCGTCTGTCTCCCCGTCCTGCTTCTGGAGCCGCAGACAAGATTCAGCCTCTCTCGTTCAAGTCGGAGATTACTGGTCCCGACGGCGAGAGCACTGTTCATGTTGATGATCCCAAGCACCCTGAATACCGCTCCTATGGTGATGAGGAGGCTGCCGTCGATGATGAGGATCACGAGTACACTGCGCCTATCCTTGCTTCTGATGAAGTTGAGAAGGAGGGCAACTTCCACCAGCAGCCTGCCGTCCACCCCCCTCCTGAACGTCGAGGTAGCGCCAGTGAGATGGAGGAGCCTACCAGCCGACCCCTAAGTCGATCAAGTAGGCCCAAGAGCCGACCTACAAGCATCTACAAGAACAACGACCAAGAGTTTGTGCCTTCTCCTCTGGATGATGTCAAGGAGTACGAACCTCTTTTCCCCGAAGAAGCCAAGGAGTCGGAAAAGCCAGCGCCCGAGAAGTCAGAGAAGGCTGAAAAGGCCCGGCATTTCTTCCCCAGCAAGGACGTCTGGGAGGATGCTCCAAGCAGTGTGCATTATACTGCCGAGGTCTCAACACCAGACGAGCAAGCTGAGGCACAGAAATCCGAGACAGCTGTCGACCGCCCCAAGACACCTGCTCACATCTTTGCTCAGAAGCAAGAGGAGCTTGCAGAGCAAGAGAGTGCTACCGACATTCCCAAGGCCCAAGAAAAGCCCATCTGGACAGAATCAAAAGAGTCCGACTCTTTCCTCAGCGCCAAGAAGAGACCTGGTGTCGGTCGGCGATTCCCTAGCCGAGATGTATGGGAAGACGTTCCAGAGAGTCAGCTGTACGAGACTACCGTCTCTGAGACGCCAGAGGAGAAGCAGTCCGAGATTCCAGAGATTCCAGAGGAAAAGAAACCCGACATTTCCGAGGAGAAGAAGCCCGAGATTCCATCCCGCCCCAAGAAGACAGAGGATCGTCCGGCTATCCCTGATCGACCCAAGCCCAAGAAGACCCCGAGTGATGAGGGAAAGCCGAAACCTCCCGTATCCGACAAGCCAAAGCCCCAAATTCCTCCTCGACCGGATGTCAAGTCAAAGCCCCCAGTGCCTAGCAGACCCGTTGGTAACAAGATTGCCGCTCTGCAGGCAGGTTTCATGAGCGACCTGAACAAACGTCTTGCAATTGGACCTCAAGCTCCTAAGAAGGAAGAGGCCAAGCCTCAGGAGGACGTCACGGAGGAGAAGGAAAAAGCCCCGCTTTCGGATGCCCGGAAGGGCCGCGCCCGGGGTCCACAACGGCGAGCTCCGGCCCGAAGCCCCGCTGCGCCGGTCAAAACTACGGGGCCGTCTTTGACATTTTCAATTCCCCAGACACTTTGGTCAATTGATCCAGAGGGCTCTCTGTCAGTGTCTGGCGATTCTCTGGTGCCAGAGGCGACGCCCGAGACGACGCCTGAGGAGGTGCCTGAGGTTCAGGAACCTGAGGTAAAGCCTGAGGCTGAGCCAGAGGTCAGACCGGAGGAGGTCAAGCCAGAGGTCAAGGCCCCAGAGGCGGAACAGCCTGCGGAAGTCGAACCTGAAGTTGTTCAGGCCGAGACTGAGACTGCAAAGCCAGAGCCTGCACCACAGGCTGAGGCTGAGTCTGCAGAGCCCGTTCCTCAGGAGCCCGCTGTGGAACCTCAGCCTGCACCCGAACCCAAGGAGCCGGAACCTCAGCCCGAAGAAGCGCTCGAAGACATCAAGCCTGTAGAGGAGAAGCCTGCAGGGGAGAAGCCTGCAGAGGAAAAAACAGTCGTGGCCAACACGGCTGGTGAGAGTATCTTAGAGACGACGGTCGAAAAGAAGGATGGTGCAGTTGACCCGGTTGAGGTCACTGACCAAGTGAAGCAGTAATAGAAGGACGCCAGACCCGTACAATACATTCATTTATGGAGTAATCCAATGACTGGTAATATACAATAGCAAGTACAATACAAATCGTTACCTACGTCCCCACTTGTCTTCATCGACGCCCCTTCTCTCCCTCTCGACAAGCTTATCAAACTCTTGCTGGGCTTGTTCCTTGGCTAGAGACTTTTCCTCGTCAGAATTGCTGAACGAGTAGCTCTCACTAGAATTGGTAGAGCTCCCCCAACTCTGTGACTCTGACTTTTGTGCCCAGCCTCGAGGTTCCTGTTGAGTCTGAGGTTGCTGAGACTGTTGTCGAATGCGATCCCATGCTGATCCAGAGACGGAGCTGACGGGCTGATTTCGAGCTGAGGAGGCGACGGGCGAGGCATCATCGTCATCAAGGACATCCCAATCATGATCAGACTGACTCTCCTGCTGTGTCTTCTGTGTCTGCTGTGCAGGAAGTTGTCTTCCGACCCAGGGAATATTGTAGCGAGACTGATCTGACCGATCTGACCGATCGGTATCTTCGTTGTTCCACGAACCCTCCTCCTTCGGTGTTTTCTTAAAAGGCACTCCTGCTGAAGTAGGATTGGCCATGACCTGCTCGACTCGCTTGCTGGCATCCTTGGTGAACTGCTCCAGCCTTGAATCCTGCGCCATGGCGCTCTCGACTCGGATAAAGTTGACAGTGCGGAAGACGGGTTCGACCATGAGCATCGTGACGGCAGCGTATGCCGTAAAGCGCAGCGTGTGCCATGTAAATCGTGGGTACCGACCGCGGATCTTTTTGTTGGTGAAAATGCTCGTCGCCTCGTTGGGGTTGAATCGTCCGCCTAGTTTGGGTTTGTAAAAGGGGAATTGCCAGGTGTTTCGGCCTCGGTAGGTCATGTACGCGGCGAGACCGACTGTGATGTACTTGGCGGCGGCATTGTTGTGGATATTGTTGAGAGTGTACTCGGCGATTGCTTTAACCTCTTGGTCTTCCAGCTCTCGACCGAGAGTTGACGCAAACCCGGAAACTCTAGAGGTAGCGACAAGGAGGTTCCAATCGCGCTTGTACCCGATGAGCGAGACGTAGAAGGGAGGGGAGTATTCATGGAACAGTCGGTTGATCTGGTCTTGCACCCTCGGTTGGTACTGATCGCGATGAGCTAGAGCTTGCTGGCGCCATTCCTCCATCGAGTGCTTGTAAGCCTCGCGGGTCGGGCCACTGGGGGCATTCATGGTTGCTCAATTGACGAATTCAATTGAAAGGATCAAGTTGAACCGGATTATCGGATGACCACTCGATGAATGGTGACGCAGGTGGGGGATGGACCTGCAGCTTTATCGATAAGGCACGTGACCTGGCATTCAAGCAAGCGCGTATCGCGACGCGCTTCAACCATTAAACATAGCGCGTCGTCCTTCAACATCCCACCTCAATTGCTGGGATGTTCAAGTTCTGCAGTCATGCCTCTGCAAAAGTCGTATTCTGATCAAGTCGGCCGGATTAAGGTATGAATATGAGTGCGTGTATGTGCTCCGCTAACAAGATTCAGCGCTCGCCATGGCAACGTTCGAGAAGCAACCCTGTTCAAACACCAAAACCACGAGCACCAGTATCCGAGGTTACCAAGAACAAGCTCAACAAGTTTCAATATCATCCGAAATCCAATGACGCCGAAGAAACCAAGGAATCTGCACCCAAAGTCCAAGAAACACCTGCTACTCACCTGACCTGGAGAGATCTACTTGAGCCTACAGGTACCGAAGATGAGAACAACACTTCGCCAAACGACCGACTGCTTTGGGATAGCAGGCCGGATAATCTCTACCTTTCCGCCTTGTCTCCTATGATGTCTAGGAAGGGACGAAAACGTGCCAGAAGTTCATCTCCAGTCTCGTCGCCCGCCCCCGAAAAGACCCCTTCCGTCAACGTCAAGAAGTTGGCACAAGCCTTAAAGTCGCCACATGCCGATCCGACACTAGAGCTTTGGGACCGATACTCTTTGAACTCCGACAACGCCCCTGGGCTCACCAACCCCACGTTAGCACAGTTAATGGTATCTTCATCACCAAGACCAAAACCGAACGAAGCCAGCCTGCGACGAGCAATAAGCTGTGGTCTAAACTGGCCAAAAAGGAGAAGAGTCGAGAGATCCACATCAGGGAGTCTCAACAGTGAGAAAGAGATGGAGGCCAAGTCTTCCTTGGTGACTGCTCTGCTCGATACGGTGACTAGTAGCATCAACGGGAACGACCAGTCTCCTTCTCCAAAAAAGAGGCGGATATGTGCCACTAGTACTGGCTCTCCGCGACCCAAGGCACCGGCTTCTGATTACGGCGATGATGATTTTGACGATTTTGACGACGATACCATAATGCAGCTCGAAGCGAGCATCAACGCAACCCAGTTGGACAAGGAAGAGCCTGAGCTTCCACCACAGCCATTGGAGGGGAAACCAGAGGACGAACGGGCGGACGAACGGGCAGAAAAACTGGCAGACACACCAGTCGACAACCCGACGGCCACACCGGACAAGCTTGACGAGTTTGACGACTTGGACGATGACATCTTTGACGACGCCGAAGACCTTCTCACCTCTGTGGAACAGGCCCAAACCGTTACCCCCGTGGACAACGACCCAGATGACGAATTTGGTGACCCCTTTGGTGGCGACTTTGACTTTGAGGCCGTGGAACTCGCAGTAACCCAAGCAGTTAACTGCCCGGACGTACGTCGAAGAACCTAGGAGGACCGCACATGCTAAGAACTGTAGAGACGGAAAAAGACAATTCAGCGATACCTGGTGACGAATGTGTTGGAAGGTGAATACATGGAAGGGTCTGCCCGGCCGGAAAAGGTAAGTTTCGTCTTTGGTTGTATGATTTAGCTGACCCTTTAGATCCTTCTCATCCAAGCAGACAACTCTAAAGAGATGAGGACTCTCCATCTCAGGGGTTCGTGGTATGACACACCGGCTCATCCACAGGCCTATGTCCACGTTATTGGCAACTTTACACCAAGAGGGCAATGCATCATTGATGATGCCCATAACCTCCTTATTCTACATCCCGACCAACTTATATCAGCAACCGTTGTGGCTGACTCGTTTGGCTGTATGCGTCGTGCTGTGCTTCAAGATCGAGTCAAAGCCACAAGTCCCCCAACACCGCCTCTTATCTATGGAACCATGCTTCACGAGATATTTCAAGAAGCACTCCTTGCCAACAAGTGGGATCTTCCGTTCTTGTGCTCAGTTATTGATCGAATTACGGACAAGCATGTCGAGGATCTTTACACCATCAAGGTCGGTCTGGCATCGGCTAGAGAGCATCTTCAATCAAAGATGAACGAACTCAGTTACTGGGCTGGTGCTTTTGTGTCGTCTCAGCCAACACAGGATGCTGTGATTGAGGATCGAGGCGGGAAAAAGGCCAACATGGCTCTCACCAAGTTGCTGGATGTCGAAGAGCACGTCTGGTCACCAATGTACGGACTCAAAGGCAACATTGACGCAACAGTCGAAGTTGCGATGCAAGACGGCAAGGATTTCAAGACTTTGACCGTCCCATTTGAAGTCAAGACTGGCAAACACGCAAACAGCAATCACATGGCACAGACTGCCCTTTATACACTTTTACTATCAGACCGGTACGACATTGAGATCGCCTACGGTATTCTCTACTACATGGAAACCTCGAAAACGATGCGCATCCCTGCTATCCGACATGAACTTCGACACATGATTATGCAACGCAACCAGCTGGCATGCTACGTCCGGGAGAGAAGCGTTCAACTCCCCCCGATGCTCAAGAGTAAGCACATGTGTGGAAAATGCTACGCCAAGACATCATGTTTCATCTATCACCGACTGGCAGACGACGGCGATGGAGAGTCTAGCGGGATGAATGAAAAATTTGACGAGCTCGTCAAGCACCTCACTCCAGATCACAAGGAATTCTTTGTCAAGTGGGAGAATCTTCTCACCAAGGAGGAAAAGGATAGCCAGAAAACAAAACGAGAACTCTGGACAATGACAAGCGCTGAGCGAGAAAAGAAGTCGCGGTGCTTTGGCGATGTCATTATCGAAGAGGGCTCAGCGTCTGTTGATACAGACAACCCAAAGATTAACCGCTTTCACTATACCTTTATCAAGCAGAACCATCCTGCAGGTTTCTCATTCCTCGAATCGGAGCTCACAGTTGGAGAGCCAATTGTGGTTTCTGACGAAGAAGGGCACTTTGCGTTGGCCATTGGTTATGTCACAGCAGTCAAGAGACGAAGAATTAGCGTGGCGGTTGATCGAAGACTGCACAATGCACGAATCCGACAAGCAGGTTTCGACGAAAACGATAACCAGACCTTTGCCAGTATCATGGAGGTTGCCCACGAGGGAGCCACCCAGGATGAGACCCATGGCAAGATCAAGGAGCCACCGATTCGATACCGACTGGACCAAGATGAGTTCAGCAATGGAATGGCGACTGTCCGAAACAATCTGGTTCAGATGATGGCCGACGATGTCTTTGGGTCGAGGCAGATCCGAAGGCTTATTGTCGACCTCCAGCCTCCACGATTCAAGAGTGTCCCAACACAGTACACAATATCAGACCGAGACAGTCTTAATGTTGACCAGCATCGAGCCATCGAAAAAGTCATGAGTGCTCAGGACTATGCTCTTGTTCTGGGAATGCCGGGAACTGGCAAGACGACAACCATTGCCCACATCATCCGTGCTCTGACATCTCAGGGGAAGAGTGTGCTCCTCACTTCGCACACCCACACGGCTGTCGACAATATTCTGCTCAAGCTCAAAGGAGACAAGATACCAATCCTCCGCCTCGGAGCCCCTGCCAAGGTGCACCCCGAAGTTCAAGAGTTTGCTATCCTCGCAGGACAGCCGATGAAGACATTTGATGAAATCAAGGATGCCTGGCACGGCACGCCAATCGTAGGGACGACATGTCTCGGCATCAACCATCCCATCTTTCACGAGCGTACTTTCGACTATTGCATCGTGGACGAGGCATCTCAAATCACACTGCCTATCTGTGCTGGGCCTATCCGAATGGCTCGCACGTTTGTCCTCGTGGGTGATCACAATCAGCTTCCTCCAGTCGTGAGAAACGAAGAAGCACGCGAAGGAGGGCTTGACGTCAGTCTGTTCAAGCTTCTCTCAGACACCCATCCGCAGTCGGTTGTCAACCTGGAACACCAATACCGCATGTGCGAGGATATCATGACTCTCAGCAACACTCTCATCTACAATGGCAAGCTCCGATGTGGCACGGAGCAGCTTCGCAAAAGAAAGCTCGACATTCCCAGGATGGATGCTCTCAGACAGCGACACTATGATGCATCAACCTTTCACGCCGCCACTCCTCGATCGTTCTGCGCTGCACCAGGTCGATGCTGGCTATACGACCTCCTCGAGAGCGAAGCTCGCGTGCGATTCATCAACACAGACACTATCCTGCCACAGGTTCGCGAAGAGGCACAAGGCAAGCGTATCGTCAACTCGGCTGAAGTCCGCATCGTTTCTCAACTGGTCGACAGTCTTTTGACGGTAGGAGTTCCGGAGACTGAGATAGGTGTCATGACGCATTACCGAGCGCAGCTATTCATGCTCAAAGAAAAGCTCAAATGTTTTGCCGGAGTCGAGATGCACACAACAGATCGCTTCCAGGGACGAGACAAGGAGGTGATCGTTTTGAGTCTGGTGCGAAGCAACGACGCCTGCAATATTGGTGATCTGTTGAAGGATTGGAGGAGAATCAACGTCGCTTTTACCCGCGCAAAGACGAAGCTCCTCGTGATTGGAAGCAAGACGACGCTCAAAGGCAGCGGCAGCGAGAATATGCTCAGCAGATTCATCTCGCTGATGGAGGACCGACACTGGATTTATGACATGCCCCCTGACGGACTCGAGAACCATTATTTCGAGGACATGGGTACGCAACTCACGACACACAGCCCGCAAAAGAAGACGCCCAAGAAGGGCAAGGAGAAGGAGAATCGGAGGCCTACACCCAGAAAGGCCAGGATCAGCGACAAGGCGTTATTAAAGGGGAAACTGATTACGAGGGATATCTTGAATGAAATGACAAACGGCGCATATAGTTAGGCGATGAGGAGGTATCAAACATTGGATTAGGTTTCGACGAGGTCGGCGTTCGACGTACTTTTTAGAACTACTGCTATCGAATGGATCAACTGGCAGAGAGTTTGCATACTTCTTTTATGAATCCATGCATCTTAGCAACGTATCCAGCTAAATGATTCAAGTTCATGGAAGACATTGGCATCCGGTCCTTGACTCCATAGATGAGAAGCTTCAGAATTACTTGATTGAGGATTTGATATCACGTTGTGTGGCCATCACCCGGCTATTATTCAGCTAATTCAGCGCTCCACGTACTTTCAAAGCTATTGTTGTCAGCATGGATCAAATAACCAGCAACATTTGCTTACTTCTTCTCTCCGACAATAAGCTTGGTGAACCTTTCGAGCTCCTCCAGCTGAGCAACGCAGCCTGTCAAACTCTCGTTGTACGAGTAGCTGTAAATGTCACTCCACGTCTTCTGTCGTTCAAGTTGGCGATATTCGGGACTCTCGGCCATTTCTCGTGCAACCTCGGCGCTTTTGTGGAGGAGCTTCTTCCTAGCAGCAGCGGCACTGGGGAGATAACGCTGTGACGGAGTGAGTCAAGATTTGCTAATTGTAAGGATGATGACGTACAGGGACTTTGCGTTGCGATTTCAAGGCACCAGCGAGAATGTACAGATTGCCGAGGATGGCAGCAACGGCGTCTCGTCGGTAACTGAGGAGCTTTTCGGCAGCTACGGGGTTGTCTCGGATATAGTTTGGGTTGTAGAAGAGCGCTGACTGACGAACAGCAATGAGATACTCAAAGAAACGCTCACAAGACGCAGCCAGGCACGAATACGGGATGGGATCGAAGGGGGCACGCAGACGGAGTTCATGACGGGTCATGACGAGGAGTTGCCGGATCCTCACGAAACCCTCCCGCATTCGACTTTCAAGCATCTCAGACCGTGTGATGACTTCCGGGGTTGGGTCTTTACCCTCGTCAAAGTAGACGTAATTCGCCACGACATCTGACAATTAGCAGAGTTGACAGTAGGGGAACACATGCACTTACTTCTGTACATGACACTCATGAAGAAGAGCATTGACGAGAGAGCAGATCGAAGTTCATGTCGAGCGACGAATGGCCAGAGGCACCAGTTGACCACGATAGGAGTGGTTGTTCCGACGAAAAACACCAGACCTTTGTGTACTCCGAGGAGAGCTGCTGATGATACACCTGGGTGATCTCGCAAGCTAAGAGAGATGACCGTAAAAGAGAGACATCCAACAAGACCGGATCGCTGTCATTGTTAGTCAAGCCAAGCTAAAGTAACGTGTATCATACCGGATGGGAACTCTGAGTGAAGCGATACATCATAGGAATCATGTATATAGCAGCAAAGACTGCCACCACATATGGATTCCCGTTACCGGCTGCATGCGCTGCACCACTCCAAGTTGCTCCGAGAATCGCTGCAAAGGCACGAGTAAAAAGATCCTGAACATTTCCTCCAACGCGAGGATGAATCATGATCCAACCCATGCACACAGCCCACCAAGCTTCATATCGATTCCACCATGATCCGCTGCTCAACCACGCAGGAAGGGCCAATGCTGAGGTGAGGACGGCCACCTTGAGCGCATATCTGCTTTCAAATCCTTGAAGACGATGCAGGACCGTCCAAATTCTGTATCCAAGTTTGTCTCTCCTCGACGCTGGCTGTCCACGAATGCTGGGTTCTTCCGGTCCGGTAACAGCCTCATAACTCTGACGATGCTCCTTTCCCACCTTGACAGACTCGAGGAGTTGCGCAATCTCTGCAAAAGTTGCTTGATACATACCAGCAGTGACACCACCGCGATCGTGTCGAACCTGGGCATTCGTTCTGTATATGGCCTTCCAAGGGGGATATGTTGGGAGGTTGAGTCTCTTGCTGTTGGAGTGAAGATGCATCTCGTGAACCTTGTTCATGAGGTTGACAATTGTTGCTGCCGCCTCACGGACGTGTCTCGCAAAGACGAAAAGCTCTACAGCTTGACTGTCATATGACTCGGTGGTGTCGCTCGCTAGGAGGCTTGATTCGGCCGCGTCAAAAGCTGCCAGAGCGTTGTTGAACCGCACTTGAACCGGTACAAGGTCTGAAGAGACCTCTTGAGGGGGACCAAAATGTTTTCTCCAGCCAGACAAATCCATCAAGGCTGCATGAGATCTTTGCATAGTCTCCGACATGCAGGCGAGGACTTCTCGTGTAGGAGCAGAGAGGGTCCGGGCAACCTTTCGACCAGCGTCGATAGACTCGTCGTCTGAATCGGGACCGCCGACGATGATCTCGGGAGTCGTCCAATCTTCAAATAGGTCTGTATCAGTGTCCATTGAGAGAAGAGCTCGGACAACGCCCTGTACCAAGTTACGCAACTCTCGCACGTCCACTGGACGGAATCGTGTGATGGTGATGTCAATCCTCATGTCTCGATATGCAAGAGACATGTCCATGAAAGTTTTAGCTAGTCTCCGCCTGAGTCTTGTATTTCTCGGACGCGGGATGATGAGGGATTCCTAAACTGTTAGCTTAATACGGTATCTTGCACAGAACAGCATACCTGCATCGTCCTGAACGACTTGTCGAGGGCAGCAGCCAAAGGGCGATTTCCAGCGTCAGGAAAGATGAGACAGTTAACAGCCATGGCGATTGCTTGTCCCAAAAGCCAGGGAATGGCATAGCTTCGCAACTTCGGCCACTTAATATCCAGACTGCTAGTCTCGGCGAGAGTCGTAAAGGTAACAGCTATTCCAGCACAGAGAACAGCTTGGTAAAAACGAATAAAAAAGGTACGAATATATGCAATGCTGGCCATGAAAAGAGCAAGAAATAGAGTCAAAATGCCACCATATCCAACTCGAGCAGCAAGAGTTGACGTGGACAGCAAAAGACCAATGATGCCCCATGCCAACCCACAAGCAGTCCCAACAATAGTCAAAATAGCACCATCCACTTGAGATCCAAATGTGCGTGCTGGATGGTTGAGAATGACGGATACAGCCATGATGTAGTCATATCGACCAAGCCAATTAGACACTGTGGGCACCAGACATAGGATATAAGCCAGAAAGAAGGCAAGAAAAGACTTGAGTAACCTGATTCCGGATCTTGTAGTTGTGACCTTACGAGCCACAGATCGAAGCTCATGGAGTTGGCGAGGGAAAAAGTCCTTTGGTGATAGAGGGTGACTCTTTTCGAATTCCTTGGGTAAGATTGCTTTCTCCTCGATTTCTTCCGGCGTCAGAGGTTCCGGTTTCAGGAAAAGGGCATCAAAGAAGCCATCTCGCATCTCAGAGACGCCATACGTCTCCATGTTAATTCGGTCATCGGAAATGATTTGATCAATCTGCATGATGCTGACGACTGAACTTCGTCTGGAGTCAAACGAAGGTTGGAGGCAGACCCCACTTGGGTCGAGATTGGCGTCGGAATACTCCGTCATGGTGTTTAGCTTGTCTCGTAAATGACTGCGACGCTGTTGATGGAGGTTCTATTGACACTCCGTGTTGTTGCCGATACCTAGATGGCGTATTATCGATGCCTTGATTGTCGTGTCTGTTGGTTTGATAACCGAGGATTGGCGTCTCGTCTTCAATCCGCTCTCGATTGCCTAGGTATTCGATTGCCCAACTGGCCTGCTGCCGTCCTTTCCATCGATCGCGATTTGATGTTGACTGCTTGTTAGCATGTAGACGAAGAAAACAATGAGTAAACTGCGAGATGTCAAGCAGGATCATTCTTGGGCATTTGAATGATGTAACATGTGTGGCCCACCTTGGGCGCAAAGGACGTGCACTGCCAAGCCGCAAAGCAAGAATGGAGCATTGAGATTGCACGACAAGATGGGATTAAGTGATTGATTGATTGATCAATGCTGATGATTGATGGACTGTAAACCGTAGATGGGAGATAGGTGGAATTGATCCAGTTGATGTTATTGTTGTAGTTTGTAGTAGACAACTAATGCCTTCCTCCAATGATAACAAATACTTGCTCCAGAGCCAGATGGGAATTGTAGTATGAAGAAGTGCAACAGCATGCAAATAATCGAATTCTCGATAGACAATTGATGATGAATAAACTAGACGTGGTTGGTGACCTCGGGGTCCTGCAGGAATCCATCCCGTCTTCAAACCCGTCACGGCAGGTACCGGTACGTACTCTTGGCAACCACGTGACTAGCTCCCGATCTACCGGCAACCTCAATTCAACCATCTCCATCTTTCAACATTGATCACAACCCCGCCGTCCATCGCCGATTGACCCTCGACGATACAATGGCAATCATCCGCGCCGCCGTCGCGCCCCTCCGCGCAGCCAGCGCCGTTCGATGCCTCCGACAGCCCGCCCGGGGCTTCTCCGTTACCGCCCGACGACGAGGAGGTGGTGGCGAGCACCAATTCGATCCTCCCACCGGATGGCTCTGGGGTGTCAAGCCCGGCGAGAAGGCTGAGCCCGAGGGCTGGGAGTGGCCCATGTACATTTTTCTCGGAAGCCTCGTCGCTACAGGCGTCGCCCTCGCCTTCAAACCCGACACGACGTGAGTGATTTGCCACGGTCAATTGCTGCACTACGGGAATACTGACGATTGATGATGGACAGCGTTTCTACCTGGGCTCTCGAGGAGGCACGGAGGAGATTAGAGCAGGAGGGTATCCTGCCTGACCCAGCCAAGAAGGAATAGATGTACATTACGGTGCGCGGATTCAACCGCAACAACAATTCAACGCATTATCTACGCTACAACATAGCTCCATTCGTGCTCCTCGTCACCATACTGAATTCCCTCAATCCACTCCTTCATCTTGAGGGCAATCTCGCCGGATTCCTCAGCCTCGGAAAGTCCGCAGTTGACCAGCTCGCCCTTCCAGGAGATGGATCGCACGGGGCTGACAATGGCAGCAGTGCCAGCGCCAAACGCCTCGAGTAATCGACCCTCCTTGGAAGCCTCGGCGAGCTCCTTCATGGTGTACTTGCGCTCGCTAACCTTCCAGCCCTCAGGAACCAGACGTTCACGCGCAAGTGCGAGCACAGAGTCTCGAGTGACACCCTCGAGGATAGTACCGTCGAGGGGAGCAGTCACAAGCTCCTTTTGACCAGTCTCCTTGTTCTTGAGAGCGACAAACATGTTCATGGTGCCGACCTCGGTGACATATTCCTCCTCGCCAAACAGCCAAAGGTTTTGCTGGAAACCACGGCTGGCAGCTTGAAGCTGGGGCAGAATGCATGGCGCATAGTTGGCACCAAGCTTCTTGTCACCGACACCACCGGGCCAAGCTCGAACAGCGTAGTCAGTGGCCTCTAGTGACACAGCCTTGAAGCCAGTAGGATAGTAAGGGCCAACAGGCGATGCAATCACATACAAAAGAGCGGAGCCAGGGGCACCGACTCCGAGTGTTTTTTGGGTTCCAATCATTGTAGGTCGGAGGTAGAGAGAGTATCCTCGCTTGTCAGGAATGAAGCGAGAGTCGAGCTGAGCAAACTTGGAGATGAGCTCGATAAAGCTCTTGGGTTCAAAGGTGGGGAGGGCAATACGAGCGGCCGACTTGTTCAATCGGGCCATATTCTTGTCGGGTCGGAACAATCGGACCTTGCCATTCTTGTCCTTGTAGGCCTTCATGCCCTCGAAGCATTCAAAGGCATAGTGGAAGACGCAAGTCGCAGGGTCGAGGGAGAGGTTCTGGTAGGGTGTGATTTTGGGGTCCAACCATCCGTCTTCTTGAGTCCATTCGATCGCGAGCATGTGGTCTGATGGTCAGCTTGGTCTTGAAAAAGTAGGAGGAGCTTACCAGTAAACTCCCGACCAAAGACAAGAGTCTCAGGCTTGCTCAGACTCTTGGGGTGGGAGGTCTTGGTGACAGAGAGTCGCGAAGGATCAAGACCCAATGGCTTTGCAGCAGAGGCAGCCTCTGCCTTGATGCTAAAGCGAGCGCATCGCAAGCTAGAGCGAGGCAATGAGCTCCTCAGAGTAGAGCGAAGTAGTGGTCTCAAGCTCATGGTTGCGGTGGTGGTGATGAGCAAAGAGCTGGGGCTCGGTCGATAATTAAGTACCTAGATCGGAGGTGTATCGGAGGATTGCAAATTGCCCTTCGCGATAGGGTACATCAAGGGACGCCGTCTCCAGGCGTTTGCAGCCGCGTTGGGCCGCCAGCCAGGTATCCCCAGGTTCCTAGATAGCCGCTGCCGCAGCCGCAGAAGAAAAGGGTGGGTGGGACCTGAACGCGACGCCCTTGGAGGCGCCTTACCTCATCAGGCTTATCGTTTATCGGACAAGGTAGGTCCCTTCGATACTTGTCCTCACGTCATGCATAAGTCGCGACGCATCGCATCGCATCGCAACGACAACAACATGTTCTCCTCGGCGTTCAAGTCCATCTCGGCCACGAACATTACCGGAAACTACACCATCTCTTCGAATCCGACTTCGACGGCTGGTCCCTGGAAGATTTACGATGCAAAGAAAAAGTCAACGGGCAAGTCTTACAGCGTCTTTGTCTTTGACAAAAAGTCACTAGACAGCCATGGCAGCTCGTTGGGCCGCTCCGGAGCGGCCTCGTTTAAAAAGACGGTAGAAGAGGTTGTCGAACGGTTGCGAAAAGAGGCGTCGAGTCTGGCCAAGCTCAGACATCCCAGTATCTTGGAGTTGGTGGAGCCCGTCGAAGACACAAGAGGAGGTGGCTTGCAATTTGTCACAGAAGCCGTGACAGCATCATTGTCGAGCGTGCTGCACGAAAAGGACGAACAAGAACGAGCTGGGCCTGGTGGAAGATCAAGTCGTTTTGTGACTGAAGACTCGGATGGAGTAAAGCGACGGAGGGAACTCGAGATTGACGAGTTGGAGATCCAAAAAGGTCTCCTCCAAATCAGCAAGGCACTGGAGTTTCTACACGAAAATGCCGGCCTTGTCCACGGCAATCTCACACCAGATGCCGTCCTTATCAACGCCAAAGTATGTAGATACTCGGTCTTTTGGTGACTTGACTAACAGGCGCAGTCTGACTGGAAGATAAGCGGCCTCGCCTTTTGCAGCCCCCCTGATGGCTCCGACAAGCCGACTTCGATCCAAGGAATTAGTCTGTACGAGGTCTTGAACATGGATCCCCGATTACCAAAGGCCGTTCAGCTCAACCTCGACTATACCTCGCCCGATTTCGTCGTCGACAGCAACCTCAACTCTTCAGCTGACATGTTTTCGCTTGGACTCTTGTCGGTTGCCCTATATAACTCTCCTCACGCATCTCCTCTCGAATGCCACGGTAGCTTGTCTACGTACAAGCGACTGTTCTCATCATCTTCGAGTGTCCCATCCGTCACCAACAACTACCTCTCATCTCGACCTCTCCCCCGAGAACTCTCTCACGATGTCCTTCCTCGACTGATCACGAGACGGCCTGCTCAGAGAATGACTGCCCGGGAATTCCAGCAGAGCGAGTATTTCGACAATGTCCTTGTCTCAACGATCCGTTTCCTTGATTCGTTCCCCGCCAAGACTGCAAACGAAAAGGCTCAATTCATGCGGGGTCTCAACAAGGTGCTACCTTCGTTTCCCAAGTCGGTCATGGAAAAGAAGATTCTGCCAGCTTTGATTGAGGAACTCAAGGACCGTGAGCTTCTCTCACTCATATTGCAAAACGTGTTCAAAATTCTAGATCTGCTACCGTCTGCTAGACGTGCATTTGGAGAAAAGGTCCGGCCAGCATTGAGGGAAATCTTCGTCATCAATGCCAAGCAACAAGAAAAGGACCCGGCCAGAGATGCAGGACTGATGGTTGTCCTTGAAAATATTTCGTCCATCTCCAGTAACTGCTCAGGAAAGGAGTTCAAAGATGGTGAGTAACCAACCTGTCAACTTGTCCGAACCAGCTAACTAACAATTTAGATATGCTCCCTGTCATCTTGGCGGCGGTTGAATGCCCGACTCATTCAATTGTCGACGCGGCCCTGAGAAGTTTACCGGTTGTCTTGCCAGTTCTCGATTTCAGCACCATTAAGAACGAACTCTTTCCTGTGATAGCAACTGTCTTTAGCAAGACAAACAGTCTCGCCATCAAGGTTCGAGGTCTTCGAGCCTTTGTCATTCTTTGTGGTGGCACAAACGGCGAAGATGATGGTCTCAATGGGGTGAGCAAGACTTCATCGTCTAGCGCCCTCGACAAGTACACAATGCAGGAAAAGATTGTGCCTCTGATTAAAGCTATCAAGACGAAAGAGCCGGCAGTCATGGTAGCAGCCTTGGACGTGCTCCGGATTGTAGGAGGAGTTGCCGATGCCGACTTTGTTGCCATGGACCTCTTGCCAATCCTCTGGAGTATGAGTCTTGGGCCTCTCCTGAACCTCAAGCAATTCCAGTCTTTCATGGAGTTGATCAAGAGTCTCTCGCGGCGAGTCGAGGATGAGCAGACACGCAAGCTGCAAGAACTGGGCGGAACAACCACAACGCCTAGCGAGGATTTCATGGCCTTTGGTGGTGTCACAGGCACAACCTTTGAGCCCACGTCTGAAAACGACTTTGAGGCTCTTGTCAAGGGACGTCCATCCACCACCAGTGCCCCTGAAGAGAAGAAGCCCAGCACCCCTCAACCGCCAACATTTGCTTGGTCGACACCTCCACCAACAAACAACCCAACAAAACCTCCACAAAAGGCTTTCCGGACAGTGACTCCAGACCTTGGTCGTTTCGAGGCAATGACACCGTCGTCGACGCAGTACAGCCAACCTTTGCAGCCTCAGCCATCAACCTTTTCTCCTCCTCCACAGTCGACATTCTCAGCGCCTCCGCAATCGACGTTTACTCCGCCGCCGTCAACCTTTACGCAGCCAGCACAACCAGCACAGCCTACACAGCCTACTACTGGTGCCGTGAACTGGTCTGCTGCCAAGAACACCCTGTCGGCGCCCATGAGCTCACTATCCATGAACTCAATGACACCCATGCAGCCCTCCCGCAGCCCATCCTTCACTCTTCCTCCACCTCCTGGGAATGCTGCGCCCGCGCTCTCTCCACAGACCTGGAGCGCCCCTTCAAGTCAAAATATGGGGTCAAACATGGGGTCAGGCCAGACAGGGCAAAAGTCAGGATTGGACAAGTATGAGAGTTTGATTTAGCGTCGTCGATAGATTTGAATAGACTTGGGGCCAGCGTTTGATTGGCATGGATACCAGCATCCCTTTGTTTTATTTTGCAGCCAATAGCTCTCGATCTGGATATGCATAATCAGTTGTTGGCTTGTAGAAAGCAGAGTGAGTTACTGGGTCCTTGCTGAATATCACTTTATACAATTGGACATATAAAAATGTATATTCTCGCTGTTTATTCGAGGTTCAATCATTTAGCTAGATACGTTGCTAAGATGCATAGCTCAGATCTGTATATATCCCTTAGGTTAATAGGGGCATCTAGTATTAACGGCGATCTCTTTATTAACCTCTACCTAAGCAAGGCATAGCTAAATAGAGGGTATATCTTTATTAATCTCCTCTACGAGATAATTCTACCTCTTAATATATAGCGCCGTCTCGCAAATCCGGAGCAATCTTGTGTTAGAGGTCGACCAAGGCATGCTCTCGACTTGGTTATGCCTTGCTCAGGTGGAGGCTAGTGAAGAGATGGCTGTTAACACTAGATGATGCCCCCATCACCCTAAAGGAGGATATATGCAGATCAGAGTTGTGGAGGAGGACGACCGACGATACATGGATATTCGCCAGGGCTCTGGGGCGGCAGGGCGCAAGAGGATCCCGTTGTCGCCAGACGGGGTTGAGAAAGGGCCAAACATCTCTCCCATCTTCCCGGATAGCGAGTCTCTCGGAGTCAACGTGACTTTGATAGCACTTGGTGGTGGAAACGGATGCAAGTCACGCAGTCTGGGGATTGGTCGGGGGTCGTAGTCGGTCCATTCCATGTGAGTGCCCTTCTGGAACCAGAAGAGAGAGGCTGGAACATGGCCAACCTCTATACAACCAAGTGACAGCCCTGACATTCATTCAGTTTGTTTCTCTGCCTATCACCAGTTTCACGCGACTTGGTAAACGAATTCAATAGCATTTGGCACGGTTTGTGTGATTCAGACATGACCATGTTTGCGTCAACACAGCAAAAGTGGAAAACACACGTTTATCTCTCTGTTGGGTATTTGCTTTTGATAACGTGGCGGGGTTTTAAACAAATGGCATCATGGCACTATGTGACACGGCGCGGGCAAGCGGGATTGTTATCGCCACCGGACCGAGAGCCCGAAAGAGAGAGCATTAAATAAAAACACACAATTTTTAACAACCTATAACGGCAATGTGAACGATGCCGACATTATTAACGGCCTCTACATGTATCCATTCCATTCCATACCATACCATTCCATAACCCAGTTTCCCATTAAGCAGTAACAATCACACACAACGCCTCCCACGCCTTCATACATCATTACTTTCGCTCTTCAAAGAAGTGGCGGCTCTTGAAACCTGCCTCGGTTCGGACGTCAACCTTTTGCCCCTTGGGGATCATCTCGTGCTTCATGGACCAGTCGAGGCGACGGCAAAGCTCAGAGACTACAACGTCGCAGTCACCGAGGAGGTCAATGTCAAAGTTGATGTGCGAGACTGCCTGGCGAGATACGTAGATCTGGGGAATGTGGGCGGGGAGCCAGCTCACAATCTCAGACACGGGCGTCACCTTGAGAGAGGTTCCGATGACGATGACGAGGTCGACCTTGTCGCGGTCGTTTTCGGTGAGCCGTCGGGAAAACTCGTCAGGGAGGGCTTCACCGAAAAAGGTAATGTCTGGCTTCATGACGCCTGCCGAGGGTATGTCGTACTCGGACTCGTCTGAGCTCTCGTCTGCGCTCCATCGGCGACGCTTCTTGTCGGCGCCAGCAGAACGCTTGCGCTTCGGAGCGCCGCCAGTAGCGCGCAGAGTCTGAATGCAGCGTGGGCACCGGGGGATCTTGTCAGCCTTGATGTCCGGGAAGATGGTCTCGCCCTGGCACTGGTAACCGCACTGGACACAGCTGGCAGTTCCGAAAGACCCGTGGCACTGGATGAGCTTGTCCTTGGGGACACCAGCCTTGACCTCGAGGTTGTCAATGTTTTGAGAGTAGTTTGTTAGAAGCTTACCACGCTCGTTAAGCATGGCGATGAACTTGTGTGTCGGGGTGTATCGATCAGTGCTGGGGAGAATGTCCTTGGCGACCGAGTAGAAGATGGTGGGGTCTTGGCGAAAGACGGAAATGTCAAAGACCTCTTGAGGATCATTGAGGCCGAGATGCTCCAGCTTGGAGTAGAGACCAGTTCCCTTGGAACGAAAGTCGGGGATACCCAGCGATGTAGAGATGCCTGCGCCAGTGATGAGGACAATGTTGGAGCTCTTGTTGATGAGCTCGACGGCATCCTCGACCGTGTTGTAGCGGGTGAGCTTGGCGCGCTTGGACAGCTCGCGTGTGATGGCGAGTGACAGCAGGCTAAAGTATGCATCGTCAGGCTCGCCTTCGAGGAAAGCAGGAGCGCGGATGCCAAAGGCGCTGAGGAGCTTCCTGGCCGTGTAGCGACCAGCATCTACGGTGCGCTGGCAGAAGACGGCGGGTCCATACTCTCGGAGCTCCCGACGAAGTCTGCTAGCCTCCTCGGGAGTGCACACTTGAGGGTCTGAAGGAGCATGGTCAGCCTGAGGTTGTTGACGAGACAAAGAGTTCAATCTTACCGTCAGCTGAAGGGGAATCAGTAGTCAACTCTTCAAAGACATCTTCGAATAGAGAATCAGTCTCCCAAGAGTCTCGCACGTCAGCGACACGTTCCTCCAGCTCAGCGAGGGCAACGTTGGCGGCGGCGTTCTTGATCTCATCCTCGGTCGGGTTATCGCCAAGTTTGTCAAAAGCGTTGGGTTGAGCCTTTCGCTTTGAAAGCGAGACGCCCTTAGCCGAACCTCTTTTGGTGTTCATGTTGTTGTTGTTGTGAAAAAGAAGAAAAAAAAGACGTGAGAAAAGGGAATGAATGTGTTGAAGCGAAACTTGTCTCCAGTCCGTGCAAGAAAAGAAACAAGAACAGAAACAGGGTTCAGCGAGTGTTTATCTGCCGATGCCGATGCTTGTGCGAGTGTTATGTAAGGTTGAGACGAGAAAGAAACAGGACAGGACAGGACAAATAAAATGCGGACCGGCAAGTCGGAAATACCGTCAGGTCAGGTCACGCAGTCGAGCGAGACGGACGAAGCGCTTCTATCAGTCGCTGAGAATCTCGTGACGTGACGGAGAAACGTGGATGGATGGTAGAAGAAGGAAGAGGGAGAGGAAAAAGAAGTAAAGGCGAAAACGAGACGAGAAGCAAGGGGAAGAAAACCAAGGGGACCGACCTAGCCAAGGGCAAAAGTAAGCCTCTGCCTACTAGCACTGGCAAGCACTGGAACTCTACCTACCCAAATTCATTTCATATACCAAAAGGTACCTAGGTAGTCTCATCTCTTGCACCTGTCTACCACTGATCGCAATTGCGTCAAGCTTGGGCTCAACATTGTCTGTTTGCCCTGTTTGCCTCTGTTTGCATTGTTACTCACCTTGATCTTCTTCATCTCTCATGTTGCTTCCCATCGCAGTCACATTGATTGATTCATCATCTCTGTCAACATGGCTGTCATCTTTTTGCTGATTGGTTGGCTACACTGCCCCACGCCAAAAACACCAGATGCACACATTCACATTCGCTCAACGTGGTCTAGTTGCAACCTAGTCAACTCACACCACCACAAGACGAGACCCTCATCTGTCCGATCGATTGCTCACATTATTATCTATCCTAAAGAATACTATAACCATACCCGTCTATTACACTACTTTTGCTCGCTCTCTTCTTCATCTGATCGAGCCATTGGCTGCCAGCCCGCTGCTACTCCCGCTGCAACAATACCTGCCATGACTGTGGGCGCTCCCAGCGCACTGTTGGATCGTGATCGTGTAGATCGTGGCCTCTTGCCAGAGCTGGGTGTCGCGATCGGCGATCCCTCGAATGGGTTGTCCTGAGTTGGTGTCTGAGGTGCGTTGAGAGAGTTGGATCGCGAATGAGATGGGCTTCTGGATCGAACCATTTCGACCGCCTCCTTGGGGTGTGCGATGGCAAACTTGAGGTTGTTGAGACGTCCTCCCTTCATTCTTCGGAGAAAGTTGAGCTCATCTCGAACATCCGCCAGCGGCTCGGGATACATGTTCATCTCCTCGTCCGAGACGGTCACACCAGGCACACTGTTGGCCCGCTTCTTGAGAAACTCGGGAATCAGAGCAAGCAGGAAGCTGTCGGGAACCAGGCGGATCACGACACCAAAAGGAATCGAGATGAAGCCAAGGACGATGGCGATGGCCCAAAGGGTGCTGGACTGGCCCTCCTCTGCAATCTGGAATGCGTGGCCGCCGACAAAGATGATGAGAACCTGACCACCACACATAATGGCACTGATACCGATAAAGAACCAATTCTTAGTGAGTCCTTCAAAGATGTTGAACTTGTTATCCAGGCGACGGTTGCTATAGACGTTAGATGGTTACTGTGTAAGGAGGAGATGGATTACTTACTTCCACTGGTTAAAGATTTGCATCCACACAAACGTGTTAAACACAAGCGTCGCAATTTCATCTTTGCTGGGAATGTTCTTTGTAGGCAAGATACCCTTGGGGCTTCCGTAGTAGAGGAGGAACGTGATGGCAAGCTGGTAGATGGATTGTCCAAGAATCATCTTCCACATAGTGACCGAGATGATGCCAGATCCCTTTGGCTCTGGCTTTCGGTCCAAAACACTTTCATGAGGAGGATCGGTGGCAAGGGCGAGGGCGGCAAGGGTATCCATGATCAGGTTAACCCAGAGCAGTTGCACGGCAGTCAGGACAGAAGACTCTTCCTCGCTAGAGACGGCCGTGACAAATGTCAGGATGACAGCCGTCACGTTGACAGTCAGCTGGAACTGGAGGAATCTCTTGACAGCGTCGTTGACTGCACGACCCCACTTCAAGGCCTTGACGATACTGTTAAAGTTGTCATCCATCAGAATGATGGACGACGCCTCCTTGGCAACCTCGGTACCGGCGATACCCATGGAGAAACCGATATCGGCCATCTTCAGAGCGGGAGCGTCGTTGGTACCGTCACCGGTCACAGCAACAGTTTCATTCTTGTCCTTGAGTCTCTTGACCAAGATTCGCTTGTCCTCAGGGGAAGATCGAGCCAGCACATGAAGTCGGGGAATGATTTGCTCCTGCTCAAACTTGGACAGGTTTCGGAACTCTGGGCCTTCCATGACGAGACTGTTAGGCTGAAGGATACCACATTCTCGGGCAATCGACTCGGCAGTGATCTTGTTGTCTCCAGTAACCATGCGGACGACGACACCAGCCTTTTGGCAAAGCTTGACGGCTTCGGGAACGCCATCACGGAGAGGATCCTGGATACCAACGACACTGATAAAGGCCATGTTGTAGAAGAGACTCTCGAAAGGAACCTCGTTGCTACCTTCAACCTGGCCAGCATTCTTAGGGGGCCATGCAGGGAAGTCCTTGTAGCAGATTCCAATGGTTCGGAGTGACCTCTTGGCGTAGCTCTCGATGAGGTGGTTGATGGTGTCGATATTATCTTGAGACATGGGGGCGAGGGAGTCATCGGCAGCAGGGTCGCGGAGGATCTGGCTACACTTGGCCAGGATGATTTCAGAGGCACCCTTGATGTAGAGACGGGCGTTGCCATTGGGCAACTGAACGACAATACCCATGCACTTTCGACCAGAGTCAAAAGGAATCAGCTGAAGGACCTTGGCGTTTTCTCGCTCTTCGCTGACAGGGCCCATGCCGAGGTGGGCCCTGGCAAAGATGAGCAAGGCAGTTTCAGTCTTGGAACCGATAAAGGTCTGCTCGCCATCAACATCGCCCTCAAAGGCGGTCGAGTTGAGAGAGATCGACTTGAGAAGAATTTCCCGAACAGGAGCGCTGAGCATAGAGGCAAACTCGGAGGCGGAAATATCGCCACTGAGGTCGACCGGAGTAGAAGTACCGCTTGAATCTCCTTGGCGAGATCCTCCAAACCGATGGCTGGTTCCGATAGTTCCAGAAACAACCTGCATCTTATTCTGGGTGAGAGTTCCCGTCTTGTCGGAGCAGATGGTTGTCGCGTTACCCATGACTTCGCAAGCCTTCAAGTGTCGCACCAGGTTGGCATCTCGCAGCATTCGAGTTGTCGCAAAAGCCAGAGCCAGAGTGACAGCCAGAGGCAGACCTTCGGGAACAGCGACCACAATAATGGTGACGACAACAATAAAAATGTTAAGGAATTGTTGTCCTTTTTCAGCTGGGGTGACCGAAGAGGGCTGCTTGGGCAGGCGGACCAGAAATTGAATGAACAAGACGATGAACAGGAGCAGACCGGCAGCACCACCAAGCTTGGCGATGTAGGTGGCAATAACATTCAGCTTCGCCTGAAGAGGGGTCATCTCAGGATCCTCGTTAAGAGCCATGAGCGTCTTGCCGTAGGATGAGTAGACACCGACAGAGGTAGTCATGAAAGTACCGACACCCTCCATGATGCGAGCTCCAGACTGGATAAAGGGATCCATCTTCTTGAGGTCTTCGTGGTTCTCGATGGCGGCAAACACTTCATCACCGCTTCGCTTTCGGATAATATCAGACTCGCCGGTGGTCTGAGACTCGTCGCACTTGACATTGAAACCTTCAATGAGAATTCCGTCCACCGGTACCAGATCACCGGGTTCCAGATGAACAACGTCGCCGACCAACAAATCAAAAACCGATAGCTCAATCGTCTTTCCTGAGCGAACCACCTTGACGACGCGGTCCTGCTTCTTCTTGTTCAATTTCGTAAATTGTCGCTCCTTTTGGTAGTCGTTGAGAGAGCCGACGATAACAACGATGGCGATGGCGACAATAATCGCAACACCTTCGATCCATTCAACCTTGGGCTCACCCGGCTTATGAGCACCACCAAAAGTCTGATACAAGCCAACTGCCAGACTGATAACCGCGGCGATGGAAAGCAGGATCAGGACCTTGTCGTTATAGGTAATCCACATAAGCTCTAGCAAGCTCTTTCCCTTCTTCTCAGGAAGTCGGTTATCCTTGAAGACGCGTAACCGGTCTGAAAAGCCCTCTCCTGATGAAGAGGCGTGGTGTGTAATGTGCTTTTTTGATGTCGCGTCCTCGAACGATACTTGGCCATCAAGACCTTTTTCGTCCACGCTCAATCCAGCCTTGCGGTCAGACCGTAAACCCTTCTCCAGGCCATCCATGCCACCCAATTTATAAAAGGCCGATAGACTTTTGGGGTTAAACATTTTGTTAAGCTGGCCAGGTGTAAAGGCAAATGGGTTGTTTTCCACCTCGAAATCGGCTTCTGTACCGACGTCAGGCTTCAAGGCCGTCTCGTCGTTGATAATCTTCTTATGATCATATTCGGATCCCTTGAGTGTATCCACCTGTGTCGAGTTGGACGCCACAACGGTGGTGTCTCCTTGCGACGAGACAGATCTGGACATGTCATCAGAGTCGACTGAATTCTGTCGCGATCGATGATTCAGCGGCACAGCCAAGAAGCCGGCACCATCGCCAGACTTTGATGTGACGGGACTCGAGACATTGTGAGGGCTTGTTGGTCGGCTATCCTTGTCGAAAGACATTGAAGTATTCAATTCGAGTGGTCGAGGATCAGTCGTCGTGGGACTAACAGCGTCGTCTGGAGAGATGGGCGAGTTGGGGCGCTCCTGGTTATTAGGGTTGACAGCTGTAGTGTCGATGGTGATTGTAGGGCTATTAAAGGTCAGTTCAAGTTCAACTGGAGGCCTGTTGACGTACGCGCGACGCCTCATGGGCGGATTCGAATCATCAGCCATGGCGAAGGGGCTATGCAGATTCCGTATAGATGAAGGAAAGGCGTAGAGCCAAAGCGATGTAAGCCAAGGAAAGAATTCGCCGTGAGCGGCTCAAGTTGATTGATGATCAAGGCCTCGAGTGCATGGCCGATGAAGGAGAGACGAGACGAGAAAGAGATGTGCGAAGTTGTTTTGGTTGAGTGAGTGAGGCAGTGCAAATGATTCCGCCACTGATTGGCTGGTGGAGACGGGAGCACGGGCAAGTGCTACTTTAGCAGGGACCAGGCGCTACCGAAGTCCTTGCCGGGGATGATTGGTGATGCGTCGAATTCCTACGGACCATAAGCGCTGAAGCTCAAGTGGTGCATTGCATAAAACTCTGGAGGAGAAGCACCGGTGTTTCCGTCCGGATATATGGCGGCCTCTTGCTTGACTTTGAGGCAGAGGCTGAGTTCATTCAACAGGTGAACACAAGCTCTGTGTCAATTCAGGAGATCTGGATGCAAAGCCAAGGCACTAAGCGCGGCCCCTTGCTGGTCGTTAGTGGCATGACTTGGCGCCGAGGCCGCTCAACGTCGTGGAACATTGATCGGTGATGGCGTCAATAGATGATTGGACTGGAGGATTATTCGTACGTATTCTTTCTCGCGAACACGACTCCGGACAAGCTTGACTCTGACAGCTCACCCCTATTGAAAACGGAGTATTCCATAGCTAATCTCAACCCCGGCTTCTACTACCAGGGAATTCGACAAACTCATCAAACTAGCCCTCACCCCCGGTCTAGCCGCGGCTTGCGTACTCGCCGGTTGATGAGCTTATTTGTCACTTTGTCCGGGGACGCGTTTGCTCTCAATGGCATCTCTGTGCACATATTATCGGGGATACCAGGCTTTGACGATACGAGGATACTCGTTATGCGAGCTCGGTCAGGAGTTAAGCAAGGATTCATCCTGGGAGTTCCATTCGCAAATCCACCGCGCTATCCTATTGCGATATTGGTACCCCACCGAACCGGGGCCAAGGCCAAGCTTTCACGGGATGCACACTCTATCTTGTCTGCCCCTGTTGCAGCCGACTCGGGCAACCGACACAAAGTCAGTTTCACCAGAGAGCCAACCTGGTGCGAGGGGTGACAAATGCCCTTGAGGCTGAGTCGCGCAAACTTGCCACAGCAGCGTTTTCTCTCTCCTGGCATTGAACCAAATTGCCGGAGATGCCCAGCGTCGATCATGGACAAACTGAGACATTGCCCCTTGGAATTGTCCACGTCCCGTCCACTGACTTGGCAGGCCGAGACCGCTCCACCGCGGCAGCGGCTCAACTGTTTTCCGCGACCAGCGAGCTGAGGCTGGAGGCCTGGATCTCAACAGAATATGTGGCGGTGCATAGCCTCATGGAACGTATCAAGAGGCAGCCGAGCTGTACACGTTGCTTTCAAGTTCGGAGCAATTGCTCAACAGAGACGAAGCATCGTCATGATTCTTCACGTGTCGTCGAAAAAGAGTTGTCCAAGTTCTAGGCAACGCGACCACTCAGTCAACTGACCAATCAACGCTGGCTCTTTCTGACCAGGAGCCTTCTGCAGCAAGGGTCTCACTAGCGGTATCATCGACCATGGTAGCATGGTCAACTGCATTCAAGTTATTCACCGCTAGCCCGAACAGTGTGCCAGATCGAGCAAATCAATGGTGGCTCAGCTGTGAAAGTTTTCAACATGACGAGTTGACTACCAAGAGGCAACTCGATGGAGTCTTTCGGCTACATCCCGTGAGGCTGTCTCGTCCCCGCGTGACGACCACCTGTCAAGTCGAGCTGAGTTGTCACCGCTCCTAGTTAGCATGTGCCCAACAAGTTAGGAGCCGAGGTGAAGCTAGGTCTAAGCCACCTCCAACATTGAGCTCATCACGATGGGAGCTCAGCTTGACAGGTAGAGCTCCAAGCCACAAACGTACACCAACAACTCAGTGGCGACGGATATTGATTGACCCATGATCAAGACTTGTAAGTGCTGGCTTGCAAGTGCTGGCCATCTAAGCCTCGACACGGAGGTTACCTCTTCCGGTCTCGCGATGCTTCAGTTGTATTGAGTCAGGTAATGCGTGGACGAGTCAGTCTGAGGCATTGTCAGACTAGTCTACTAACTAATTCTCAGGATACGCATACGCGATGCTGTTGATCTACGGCACAGCTAAGCACAACACCAATAATCTTACGTGTGTTGAACATCACATCACGATTCCAAATAACACAACCTCAAAACAACGCATCGCCCTCCACGCGACAAAAGGTCATGGCATATCCCTCACCGTCAAAAACGTCCGACGGATTCTGTCAACCCCCAACTCCACCACCGTGGCTGTGTATCATTTATCCAATCGGCATCAATCCTCATCAAGATATTGCTACTGTGAAATATTGAAATTTGCGCCCGACCTAGTCCGACGGTTGTGACAGATGCAATGCCCTGCTTCGGGAAGTTGGGCAAGACCCGGTAAAATGAGGCTATGCTCGTGGGGTTGACATGCCGTGATCGTCCACATTCCGAATCATACGACGGTAACTAGGATGGATACCAGGCACAGACAGATGAGATAGAGCTCAGAGGCACAGACAAGGCAAAGTCATGAGACAGGGCCGATAAGGTGCCAGGCAACGTGAAGCAACAGACCGAGACACGCCGAGACAAAACAATAACTTTTAGACTCCTACTCATCCTCTACCAAGATCAAGCTTTCTCACGGGAACCATGTCCTCGGCACCCTCCTGGTCCTTGGGCGAGATGTTGAAGAATGGTGCAACCCCATGTCTCAATACCCCCTTCCAGAACCCAGAGACGATATCCTTGAGGTCACCCCCAGTCTGCTTAAAGTCGGGGAAGGCATTCACCTCGAGCAACCAGGCAGTTCCCTTGGCATCCACGAGAAAGTCGAGACCAAACACTTCAAAGGCGTTTGGAAGTGTCTGAAAGTGGATGGGCATGGCCTTGGCTGCAGCCTCAAAGACCTCGCCAGTCACATCGCAGATCTGAGTAAAGATGTCATCCCGTGTCTCCTTTGACAGGGGCAGATCCCAGAAACGACGGACGGTGTTTTCGTTGGGCGAGTCCTGGAGACATGTGTTTGTGAGGAACGACTCGATATCTTCTGGAGCATCTGCCGGTGCAGTGTACGGCTTGCCAGCAAATAGTGCCAGCATGTGCTTGTACACCCAGACGTTGAGACTTCCAGTGCACATGACATAAGTGCGGATGTGAAACTTGCGACTCTCGCCTTCGACCAAAAGGGGCGGGTGAATGTAGGGCTGTGCAACAAAGTGGCGTAGATGAGAGGTCATGATACCGTCGCCGTCGTCATCATCATCTGCCTCGGGTTCGTCGTCAGTATCGGGCTGATCCTCTTCCCAGACATCAAAAATGGCTTGAAGCTCATCCATAGAGCTAAAGAGTCGAATGCCCTGGCCTCGGTCACTCATTCCTGGCTTCAGGATCCACCATTCCTTGTCGTCAGGCTTCTCCTCGTTCCGTTCCATGCTCTCCCGGAGGTCAAACGCCTCCACCAGAGCATCGTCTAGAAACTCGGCAAAGTCAACCTCAAACGCCTCACTTCGCTTGACGTGCTGCTTGAGAATAGACGCTGGGTTCTTGGCAATCCAGTGATCCACGGTTGTCGATAGGTAGTGCTTTCGGATAAGAGCCTTTCGAATCATGTAGCTGTTGATGAGAGACGTTTTTTCGTGGCTTGCGGCATACTCAAAGTCAATAGACTCGTAGGCAACGATCTGGAGCACCTTGTTATCTCCAAACTCTGCGACGGACGACTGCTCTTTAGTGGTCACGTCCAAGACGCCAGGGAATAGAGATTCGATGGCGGACAGAATGAGAGGCTGCACATAAGAATCCTCGTAAGAAACGATGGCTTGAACCGCACTCTTTGGCCGAATAGCCACCTCTGAACCTGAACTGCCCACGGTAAGGACTATTGTCTAGATACATTTCCTTCCAACTTACAGTTCTAGCTCCCTCTGGTTGGACTCTTCAGAATCATGCATAAAGTTGGCCTTGAGGGCAGTGACACTGACATTGTTAGCTTGTGATGGACTTGAGGTTAGAAACATACCTTGTCAGTCCCTCTTTGACAGCCCATCCGTCGTTACCTGGCTTGGACTCTTCCACACTCTTGTACACATCTGTAAACTTGGGTGCCCATTTAAAGTGCTTGTGGACATGTCCTTTACGTGCAGATGACCCAGCATCGTCCACTTCTCCCTCAAGACCCTCTCTTATTCTCTCTTCCTCTTCATTTTCGTCCCCGGCTTCGCCCTCAATCTCTTGGAAGCAGCCACCTTCTCTCCAGTAGTTCTGCAGCATGTTTGTCCAGATGGCCTTTTTGTTTTCGAGACCTTCCACGAGAGGAACGTTGACGCTGTAGAGGTCCGCGCTGCCGTCGGTAGGCCACTGCTTGTACAGAGCCTCGATGACCTTGACACTACGTCGGCAAGCTGCCTCGATAATGACAGGATCGTGGTTTCGAGAGAAAAAAGCAAAGCTCAGTGCAATGGTCTTTTTCTGGCAGACAGCAGCCTCAAGTGCAGCTCCAAGAGTTCCCGAGCTCAAGGCAAAGACGGCGGTGGTGTTTCTGCCATAGTTGGGTCCGCTGACAACAAGGTCGATCGGTCCTCGGTCCTGGAAGAAGTGGTGAAGGCCAATCTGGACACACGAAGCAGGCGTTCCATCAATCAGAATCCACTCCTCGACATCTCCCGAAGGTGAAGGTCGATGATGAGTAGTGCCCTCAGAATCTTCACCGTGGATGACAGTCGAAGGACGGTAGTACAGAGGCTTGAGGGTCTGGCCGATCATGTGGGCCTTGCCAATCCATGAGCGTTGAGTATGAGGCAGACAGACCGAGACAGTGTGGCCTGCTCCCTTGAGCTGCTGGATGAGGCAGCTCACATAAGGAGAGGCATGAGACGAGGGAGGACCATCGTCGTTGGTGACTAGAATATGCATCTTGGCTGGTAGGATGGTGTGTAGAAGCACAATTACGATGGAAAGTACAAAGTCGAGAGAAGTGGTGAGGGGCACAAGACACGACAGTGGGGCTCCAATAAACAGCTAGCACGTCAGCGCCTCATGTAATTATCATGAACTTGTCTGTTTGTTTTATTCGAATAGACTAGACTAGTTCACAAGTTCTACCTAAATGTGATGAGTGAATTGAATACGTTCCAAGGAGCTAACATTTTACCTCCCAGAGGTCCTAGGTATCGCCTATCCTCAACGTGCTTTCCTTTCTTTGTCCTTGTCCTTGTCCTTGTCCCTAGTCCTGTGCGCGTGCATACATGAGTTATGAGTTCCATTGTCCATCCAACGCCAAACCATCCATTAAGCAAGTAAGTAAGCGATATCAATAGTAAACAATGCGATCAAGTTCGGGTGCGTTTGGCTTCCGTTGGGCTCAGAGATTCGCCCGCTCGCTTGCGTGACCCCTTGTTGGGCTCCTTGGTTCGTCGCCACGAGTCAAATGGGCTTCGTTGTCCGGGGGCCTTGATGGGCGTTCCCTCGTCCAAAAGCTTGTTGATAGATCGAGTGATTCTTCGAGTGTCTGGTGGTGACACGGGAAGCTTGGGTGCTTCGGGGGTGCTGGCACGCTCCTTGGATCGGGACTTTTGTGGTGTCTGGGGAACAATCTCTGCGGTTTGTTCTTGTTCCAGCTCATCCTCAACATCGGTCACAGCCTCTTCCTCTTCAATCTCTTCCATTGTCTTTGTCTTTTGGAAAAGAAGGCGAGGCTTGATGGAAGCACGAGTAAGAGGTCGGTTGAGGTAAGCTTCGACATCTTCCTCATCGGCTTGAAGTTCATCCAACTCCTCTGCCTCGTATTCAGAAAACTTGCGAAAGAACTTCTTTCCACGGCTGTGATAGTTAGCACTGAGTAAGTCATGAGTCATTTGGGTGAGAACTTACAATACGTAAACCATTCCGTCTTCGCGACGAGATGCCTCATCAATGGTCTTGATACCCTCACCGGGAACCTTGACCTTGCGCTTGCCTCGCTTGCTGGGCTCGGGCTCTTGGACGTCGCCGAAGAAAGGGTTGCTGTTGCTCTCATCTCGGGTAGGGATGCGATCCCGAGTGTCGGTGAAAATTTCGATAGGGTCTTCAATCTCCTCCGCAGTGAAGCTCTCCATGGAAATGCCAGTGTACTTCTTGGTACGTCGCTTCTTAGGGCTGGCGATGACTTCAGACTCGGCAAAGAGATTGCGGGCGATGGACTTGATGTTGGCTGACGTCTTCTCATTTGGGGGCTTCTGGGGAGTCTTGGAGGGTGTAGGGAGCATGCCAGCTGATCGAGTGGCCGAAGAGGCAGGCCGGCCGAGTGCAGATTGAGAACTTTCGCCCATGTTGACAGGAGCACGGCGCACGGCGTCAAGAGCAGGCTGACGCTTCTTTTGCGGCGAAGGCATCGGGGTAGCGACGGACTTGGTCTTCTTGACTGTGCGTGGTGATCGTGGTTGACGAGATGCGCCAGGTGAAGGAGTTCGGTTTGCGCGCTGTTCAGAAATTCGGGCTGATTTGCGAGGAGTGAATGGCTCCCAGTTGTCTTGGTATCCGAGGCGTGGAGTTGGGGGACTGTGGATGCGGGAGGGCGGAGGGGGAGTCGTTGACCCGTGTGCGGCAGCCATTTTGGTAGCGACCAACAATCAACTACTTGTGTGTGTGCCTGGTCCCTTTCAGGTAATTATGTCGTCGTGATGGTCGTCGAAAATAGGTGCTCCTTTGTTGCCAGGTCTACCCGGGAGCGGTGCGTCGAATTGGCTTTGTTTATTGAGGGAATATCCCACACAGCGAACACAGCAATCGTAGCGGCAGACGGAACGAGCGGGTATGATACGGTGGATGACGATAGGGTAGGACGATGATGGATTTGGCTTTGATATATTTGATGATGGGAGAGTCGGTGATGGTAGTTTGATTGTAGGCTCAGATGACAACACTCGATGAAGGAGGAGAAAAGTGGCTGGGCGATTACCCTGGAGTGTGGCCCAGCCTCCCCGTTTCTGTTGTTGGGGCTGAAATTGGGCCGTGCCCCTACGAGCCGCACGCGTCCATGGGGAGATGGGCGCGTCGTTACGCGACATGGGTGCCCAATCACGGTGCAGATTTCAGGCAGGCGTCAAACAAAGGGTGGGACAGTGCCCCTCATCAATTAAATCCGTATGGAAGTCAACAAGCGCCGACACGTGCATGACAACCATTTTGACGGCCCAACGACCAGACTCTAACCGCCTGTCAACCGACATCATGTCCGACGATTACACACAGGAAGAGATTTGGTCCTCGCCGGTCCAACCTGACCGTCCGAGGACCCCCAGGACTCCCAAGACGCCCAAGACACCAACCCAGGAACGTGAGCCTATAGACCATGAAGCTGCGCTGCGCAAGGAGCTCGAAGGTGTACGAAACATCAATGAATCCATCGAGGGCGTTATTGCGACCCTGGAGCGCGCCGGGGGCAACATGGATGTACGTTCATGCTCCGTGCTGGCTGCCACGTCTACTGACCTCTATAGACCGTATCTAAAACAGTAAACAATGCATCTGTCCTCCTCAACACCTGGACTCGGATATTATCACAAACGGAGCATAACCAGCGTCTGATTTTGGACCCTGGTTGGAAGGGTGCAACTGAAGACCTCGCCGAACAAGAGGCAGAGGCCATTCAAAGGCAGCAGGCTGCCGAGAGAAGAGCCGCTGAAGAAGAGCAGAGACGCGAAGAGCTGCGCAGACGACGCGAGGAAGAAGAGAGACAAAGGCTGGCCGGTCCTGCACCTGGACGCGGAACCAGGGGTGCCAGGGGTGGCCGAGGACGAGGCGGGCCAGCCGCAAGGGGCTCAAGCTATTCAAGCTCAAGCTATTCCGGGAGTTCTATTCCAGGTCGTGGGACTTCCAATATCGGTAGAGGATTCGGCGCACGTCGGGCTCGAGGGACTAAATGATCATTTCACGATACCCAACCTATTTCTTCTTGAAAAAGTCGCTCATCTTCTTCATGCCCTTGGTGTTGACCTTTTTGAGGTCCCGAACACCTCTGCTTTCAAGGGATCTCTTCTTCTTTTCCTCATCCGCCTTTCTCTTCTTAACCTGAGCCTCGTCCTCTTCTTCGTCTCTGTCTCGCTTTCGGGAGTAGTCAATCGAGTGTGATGCCATGGCTTCTGCACGGAACTTGGCGAGTGCGGAGAGATAGTCGTCAAGTAAGGAAAAGTCGACGGCTTTTTCAACAGCTGCCTGCAATTCGGTAGCAAGGGACGGAGCAATGTAACTCGAGCAGATGAAGCTAAATGCGACCCTTAACCTTTGCAGGCCTGTGACTTCCGCAGATGCTTGAATGGCAGTGACGACATCGTCGGTGATGGTTGTAAGGGATGTGGCTGTCGAAGGCTGGGTATCGGTCGTCGTGGACTGAGAATCGGTTGAATCGGCTGGTGTCTCGACTGTTTCGGTGGTTGGCTGGGAGGTTTCTGTCTTCAACTCTCGCTTCTGAGCGAGGACAGGGGCTTCGAGGGCCTTCTTGACAAACTTCTCTTCCATGCTAGCCGGTAATTGACCCATTCCCCTTGCCTTTTCCAGTATGACATTGACAAGCTTTTCATTGCTTATGCGGAACATGGTTTCGTCACCCGCCTCGACCGTGTCGCAAACTGCCCCCATCCTCCTCTCGATGAGTTTTCGGGTCTTGTCGCAACGTAGGATTTCGGATAGGTGCGAAGACTCTTCAGGGAGGTGGTCAAAGTGGTCATCACTTGACAAAAATAGTCGCTTCTCTGATCCCTTTGTCTGCTCAGTCAAAGCTGGAAGAACCAGAAACACGGGGTCGATCAAGGTGGCCATGTAGAGCTCCTGGCCCATTGAGATGTCTGCATTGTCACCATTCTCGATCAGCCAACTCCGAGGGGTCGCCTTTGGCGCCGCAATCTTTGTAAACTCGTAGATGCCAGTCTCGGGACAAACTAGATATCTCGCAGGGCGTGCGTGTCTGGGATTGGGTAGAGTGACGATTCGCGCATCGGGAGTAGCTTTCGAGGGTAGAATAAAGATCTTGGAGGGATTCTCTGAACGGGTGAGACTAATTTTGGAAGTCGTTGTTGATGTTGGCTCTGCAGGCGTTTCTGCCGTCTTTGCTGATCTTGTCCTTGCCATTTCGTGTCGATTGAGATGAAGCAACAATTAAAATTACCAGACCACTGAGGCTGATAGTCAACCTGGGAGATGTGCTTAAGTGATTTGAACGCGCTGCCCGTGCTTTACGCGTCGCAACGCGTGACAGGGAATGTGAACCCGAAACGGTAGTTGGGTTGGGCCCCGCTCGTGCAACCTGTGCAAGTGCAGGGCAGGAACATGCAGCCCCATCGTAGCAACCAGTTCCCTGCATCAACATTCTCCTTTCATCTTCCCGACACAAAGTAAACACTGCCTGACTCAGCTTATGGCTGAAGTTTGATGGCCTGGTCTATACGTACATACGTACCCCGACGAACATGCGCCGGTTTACGGATAGGCCCTAAGCGACTGCATACCATCGGGCCGTTACTGGGCCACCCACCGCCTCGAGGCTTGTTTCGTCATGGCTCCAGGTGAGACTGTCTATTGCTAGCCATGCGATGAGAAATACTGACTTGATAGATTCCCCGGCGAAAAAAGAAGCTCAATGGCCTCCGAGGTCTCCTCATGAAGCTTTGTTGAGCACTCCCCGCGGACGAGAGCGATACCGACGTATGATGGAGACATCGCCTTCACCTTCACCGTCAAAGAGAGGTCGTAATTTACCTTCGATGAATCTTTTGGCCGAGATCGAAAATGATGAAGAAGAGGATGAAGAGACACTAGAGTTGAAGCTCCAGGAGATTCAGGCTCGGCTGAAGTTGAAGAAGCTACAGAGTGCCAAATCGAAAAAAGCCGAAGTCGAACTCCACACCACCACGTCAGAGTTGGTGATATCGCAAGCACGCCCAAGACGCGCAGCAACTCCGGAAGCAAATCCTATTCAAGTTCCTGCATCTCCCGTCAGACGAATCCAACCACCACAGACTTCTCCTAGCAGGGTGCTTTTGGGTATTGACAAGGGCCTCAAAGCTAAGGACATTTCCTTGAAGCGTGCGTCGAGTTACAGAGACTCTCAAACATCGATAGATATTGGTCATACGGGAGGCTACTTGCGAAGATCCAGAACAACGACAAATGTTACGGAGTCGCGTCCTTTGAGCTTCAACGAGCGCCTCGCCTCAGTGAGGACAGAAGAGGCTGCACGGATCCAACGACAGGAAAAGATCCAAAAGTTGAGATCGAATGCCTTTGGGATTGGTCAGGATGAGATGGAAAGATACAAGAAGAATGCTGTCGACATCCCCGATGAACCACTCCAGGCCCCAGCCTTCTCAAGAGAGGAGATCATGTCTACCAAACCACAAACAAGACCGACCCAGGAGAGCAAAACTCGAAAGAAGAAAACACCGCCCGGTGAGGTTCCCGAAGAGCAAGCCGCCGGGTTCGAACCATATTCAAGTTTTCATTTGTCAAAGCGGATTCTCCCTCATGGTGTCCTCGCCCGTCATGTGTCAGGCAAGAAAGTCTATACACTCAAGGATCTACTTAGGGTTGTCAAGGCACCCGACTTTGCTTTACCGGATGTCGAGCAGGACATTGTCGTGTTTGGAATCCTGGCCAAAAAGTCGGAACCTCGCGCACACAAGCCGACTCAAGGAAAGAATGGCAAGACAGAAGACCGAGGAAAGTACATGGTCATGACACTGGTGGATCTGGAGTGGGAGCTGGACCTTTTTCTCTTCAACTCGGGCTTCACACGATACTGGAAGCTGACTGAAGGGACTGTCCTTGCGATTCTCAACCCCAATCTGATGCCACCGCCACCAGGGAGACATGATACTGGAAAGTTCAGTCTTGTCATCAACTCGGACGACGATTCCATCATTGAGATTGGCACAGCCCGTGATCTAGGGGGTTGCCAATCTGTCAAGAAGGACGGTCAGTTGTGTGGTGCATGGATCAACAAGAAGCGAACTCACCATTGCGAGTTTCACTCAAATGAAGCTATCCGCAAGCAGAGAGGAACCAGGTTGGAAGTGAACGGCAGCAGCTTTGGGGCAAGAAAGAACAACTCTAGAGAGGTTTTCAATTGGGGCCAGGAAAAGAAGCAAGAGTCGTCCAAGAAGTACGACTGGGAGACCAAGACACACTGGTTTGCGTCACGGACTATGAGCGCTTCCGACTTGATTGATGGAAAGGACAGAACTCCCAACGATCGCAAGGAAAGGGCCGAGTTTATCAAGAGAGATCTAGAAGCCAAGGAGAGAGAGCGAGACATGATGAAGAAGCTCGGACAGATTGGAAATGCGGCGGGAAGGGAATACATGCGACTAGGGTCACGGACAGCGCCAGGCACATCACAAGCGTCAAGCCAGGCATCGAGCCAGGTATCGGACTCTGAAATCTACAGACCCGACGCCAAGTCTCTGGGGCTCTTAGGCAGAGATTCCGCCATCCATCTCAGCCCTGTCAAGCGGAAACGGCCGGACAGCTCTCAAGCAGGTTCCCAGGCCGGCTCACTTGCCAGTAGCAGACAATCAGCCTTCGGCTGGGGAAGCAACCTCAAGGACAAACTCTCAAAGATGAAAGAGGGAGAGAAGCTACGCAACGATCAACCAGTACGGAAAAAAACTAGATTCGTGACGGACAAGGGAATTCGCGAGGCCGGCAGAGAGAGCCTCGGCAATGAACTTGTCGAGCGGCAGGTCAGGCTCGAAGACGATGATGACGAACTTGTTATTGTATAAATCTAAGATAAATAGGCGCTACAGGCATAGTTGGATTGGAGTTGGGTCTACGGGTTACGTTACGAGTGAACGATTTGATCAGATTATTCGATATTGCTTGAATCAAGATACAGCATTCATCAGCCGAGACCGACAAGTACCGATATCAATATCTCGGGTCAAAGGCTGCCCCCAAAGCGCACAGCCACCCCCGCCGGTTAATGTGAGGAGACTCGGGGGAGACTGGAGGGAAGAGTTGACGATGCGAAGCTGCGGCGTGGGCACAGTGCATTCCTTTGAACGCACAGAGATGGAGTTGCTGAACTATCGAGTGCACTTGACCGGTTCAGCTGTCCGGAATGCATCCGGTCCCCGCACTGGAGAGTCGGGGAATGGTATTGTGCAGACCCCGCGGGGAAGAGTGCAGGATGTAAGTGATCAGAAGACGTTCGGGGATGGCCGGGTCAGACTGAGGTTTTAACGTGTTGGAGTTGGGCATATGCGGTGAAGGGAGAGCTAACCAGGTTGTCAGTTCTTGAACCCCACTGTTAACCTGGCAAACTTCCACGAGGTGGAAGCTCAGATCGTGTCTTCATCATGTCTTGGATGCCCTGATAAGAGTTGAGACTTGGGCGTTTGACCCAGGCTCATATATCGACGCAATAGGGTCAGGATCAACTCTCGAACTCCGCTCAAAGACACCGGCTTCAAGACATCAGCACCTTGATCCTAATCCAGCCGTTGCGGGGTAACTGAGCTCTGCATGATGACGAGAGGTGCTGACAGTCTAATGTCATGCATATCGCCCTTGCTTGGGAGAAGTGAGAGTCATTCACGTGCCATAATTGTCCGCTTGAGACTCTGCCACGCAGATGGTTACACAGAGGTCCGTGAGATCTCGTGACGCATCCTTCCTTTTGTCTGCGGTATGCAGTTACTGGACTCCTCGGGAATGTCATCAAACTACAATGCAGCTACATGCAAAGACATCCAAGATGAGAGGTTCTACCAAGGTCACCTGTTGATGCAAAGCAGCTTATTTCCTCTCAAACTTGAGCATCATCAACAACGGAACTCATCCGGCGACGCTAACCCCCACGCAGAGTTGCAGAGCCTCGGTCTTGAGGCCCCGTCAACCCCAGATTCGACGACCCCAATGCTCCGCACTGTGTCGAGGCCCCCCTCACTATCAAATGCACGCCGGCGGAGCGGTTCCCTGTCTACCAATGTCGAAGCTGTGAAAGACTGACCGGTTGACTTTTCCCATGTTTTGGTTGCTTCAGTTAGTCGGCTTGCGAGTTCTGGTCCCCGCAACTTGGGCACGAGATCAGGAATACGGAGGTGATGGTGACGAAGACGAGATGATGTGGAGATATCTTGTGATATAAAAGACGTTGCGTCCATCGCTGTCGACATCATCCATCAGCGGTTATTCATTGTAAAGCATTGTGTATATATTCCTGGCTGCATCCGTTGTCTCCTCTCTTATCTCAATACTTTTCTCAACTGCATCAACTCTGCCTAGAATCTGCCTTGGCTCCCGTATTCTGGCTTACACTACCTTACCTGCCTACCTACCTTGACTGATCGACATGTCCCCTCACAGCGATGCACCCTCACCTGTTGGGTCCTTTGGGGTCCAGCCTTACAACCAATGGCACTCAACCTCAAGAGTCAACAACTTCTCAGACACTTCATCCGGCAGCTCCGTTGACTCGATAAACGTGCGGCACTCTACTCGCCCTCTGGTCCCAGGGGTCTACGTCCCAACCATGTGCTTCTTTGACGACGCAGAAGACGTTGATACGGCTGCCATTGCCGATCACGCTGTGCGACTTGCCAGGGCTGGCGTCACAGGCCTCGCTACCCAGGGGTCCAACGGTGAGGCCGTCCATCTCACTCACTCGGAAAGGCAACTCGTCACCGCCACCACAAGAGCCGCCTTGAATGACGGCGGCTTCTCACATATGCCCCTGATCGTGGGCTGCGGGACCCAGAGCACACGAGAGACGATCCAGTATTGCCGGGAGGCTTGGGAGGCTGGCGGTGACTATGCGCTGGTGCTACCCCCGTCATACTATGCCACGTTATTTGCTCCGGCGTCGGAAACCATCCTAGAGTATTTCACAACCGTGGCAGACAAGTCACCCATCCCCATCATCATCTACAACTTTCCCGGTGCCGTGGGAGGCATGGATCTCTCGTCGGACATCATCGTGACTCTTGCGGCGCACCCAAACATTGTGGGCGTCAAGCTGACGTGCGGAAACACTGGCAAGCTGAACCGTGTAGCCGCGGCAACCCGCAAGCTCTCTACTACATACAACCCAGCACAGCCAGAGTTCCTTGTCCTTGCGGGATCGGCTGACTTTCTGATCCCGTCCCTCTCCGGAGGCGGACACGGGATCCTGGCTGGGCTTGCCAACATTGCCCCGAGGGCGTGCATCCGAACGATGGAACTATACCGGGAAGGCAAGGTTTCCGAGGCACAGAGGCTGCAGGAGGTTGTCTCACAGGGCGACTGGACGGCCATCCAGGGCGGTGTGGTTGGTGTAAAGGCTGGGCTGCAGGCCTGGAGGGGATACGGAGGATTTGCCCGGAGCCCTCTGCCGAAACCTACCACGGAACAAACGAAACGGTGGAAGGAAGGCTTCCGAGATCTGATGATGCTGGAACAAACACTATCATGATGGATACATGATGAGTGAACGAGACATGATGAGATGGATGAGAGTCATGAGAAAAGAAACTATGGCGGCGGATGAGACCTACCCGGGACCTGCATGGGTACCTACCAAGAGGAGGGTGTGTTTTACAGCAGGCCTGGTATGACAGCACAGCGTGATTTTTTTGCAATCCATTCAATTGTACTTACTCCCTTGTTCCTTATTCGACCCTTGAGTTCAATTGTCTGATAAACTGACCCGCCATATGGGCTATGCTGTTTCTCGTTGAGTAAGACGTGCATCTCGTTGAGTGCGGCCACGCTGGGTTGATGCTCCGCAAAGATGATCTGCAGGAACCGCTAGCAAAAGGGGAAACCAGGATGTCGATCAGCAGATGATCCCTCTGCCGTGTTTCAGCTGACCGGGGATAACTTTTGGGAATTGAATGCCGCTGGGACGTCAGCACAATAACCAACAGGTCAGGGATCGGCGGAGGGAGGGGAACAAATCAAGAGGGCGAGGGGGGACCGTAAGCGAGTTGTCGTGTGGTTCCTTTACTTGTTTGTTGTAAAATATTGGATTAAGAGATGCGGAGCACATGGACAAACAAGCCAGTCAGCCTTGGCAAGATCGGGATCTGGCCACTAGGATCGTGGTAGGCTCTCGCATTAGGTATTGCATATTTGGCGTTGAGGCCCTGCGGTAGAGATCCAAATATGGCATCCGTCAGCTCTTAAAACGGTGCAGCCAACAGGGCAATTTGACTCGAAGGGGATCCGATTCTCAACGGAAAAGGGAGGGCAATTCTGAATATAGCATGTCCCGAATATGGATGACTCGTGGATTGTTGGTTCATGTTGCACTCTATCGCCATGGCGTTGAACCAAGTTGCCAAGATTATCAGAGTCAAAAAAACACTGATCAACAAACAATTCCGTCGGTTGGCGGAAACGTCGAGCTAAAAAGAAGACGTCACAACTTTCAAAAGATGGTAGGGCTCGTATCGGCATCCTATGCTTAGATGCTTTATGCTTTATGCTTGATCGGGACAAGGGCGGTGTGGTTGGGCCAACACGAGGTTGCCAGCTGGGAGATGGATGCGGTGCGTTACATGCGGACGCCCACAGATGGCTTGAAGGACGACGGTACAGATCCACGACCTGCGTCTGCGGTCTGCGCGTGTAGAGGTTGTAAGTGGTTGACCGTGATATGTATGGCTTACCGCAGGACACCCTCAGGTAGGTAGGCTGAGAGAGAGCATCGTATGAGAATAGCCAAGCGAGGAGCCCGTAGTTAAATGCAATCTCAGGGGATTCGTCAGGTAATTTCAGTTAGGTACCAAAGGGCAAATCAATAGTTCCATTACGGTGGCATCACGCGCCAGGAGTGGCGGGCTAGAATCGAGACGAGGCTTTTCGCCCCTGGCGCCGCTCCCCTTCAGTCCTGGAAATCAGCCCTTGCGATCAATACAATGCTCCGTCCCTTTACCAAGGAGAGGCTAGTCCCGGGCTAGCGGTTGCAACGACAGCCACGAGAGGCGTGAGCGGGTGGCTGTTTCATGGATGGCTTCTGCTCCAATGGCCAATGGGTCAACTCTCGCGTAGTATGTAGTATGGGTGGTTGAGGCTAGCTTAACGGTGAGCACAACCAGAACTGGCCGAGACCGTAATTAATCCGTCATGATCTAAAAAAAACCACATTCTGGAGGACACAAAAGGACTGAGCAGGCCCTTCACTTTCAGGTGGTTCCGTTGAACCTGAGGGGAGGGCTACCAATTGACCAAGCAGAGATGCAGCCGCCCAGCCATTTTGCGACCTGCATAGGGATTCACAAGACGGCAGAGAGCCTCGTATTTTGGGCCTTTGCCGAGTGGTCCATCCTTGGACCCTGCCCTTGCCGTCCGTCGTGGCTTGAGGTTTTTTGGCGGATTGCCAGCAACAGTTAACAAACACACAACACCAAGGCCTCACTACCTAGACGCCTGACGTAGGATTGACGCACCGAGACTTGTTTCTGGAAACCGGCTGACCTGTGGCTGCCAATCATTGAGCCGACCCGGTCTATTCGCGTCAAGGTGCATCTGGGATCATCTTTTTTTGGTCGCTTCGAATGGTTGGTGCATGGCATGGCATGGCGCATTGTCAGCTTGTGCAACAACAGAGGGCGCGTCGAGAATGACCTCGGTGTTAACCTGTTTATGTCTAGACGAGGCCTTGTTTTTGGGCCCTTTGTCCCTCTCAGCTCAGCTGTGCATACATCCATACATACATACAACAAAGCAGTCGGCAACTCTGCGCCGAGGCCTGTCGCATTGAAAGCCTGCATGGAAGCATCAGTGAAATTAGGTACACAAGCGCCAAAAAGAGCTGTTCCATGAATTTTAATCGAGCGCCCAAAATACCACCAGAGTGAAAAAATCTCCACTGCGTGCTGCCAGGACCCCGAGTGGGCGCTACGCCATAGGCTGTGCTTCCATCTTCTCCTGAACCTGGGCTTCTTTCTCCTTCGGCTGGCGGCGTTCGGCACCTCCAGCCCCAGCTTTCTGCCCGTGCTGACACGAGATAACCCTGCCATCTCACTGGTTGAATCTCTTCAGCTTACAAGGCTCGCTCAGGCACCGCTCGCCCGCGCTACCGCTGGGCTGGATTTGCGGCCTCCCCCTATGATTTTCTAGGCTGAGAGGCTGTGAAGTAACGGGAATGGCAAGGCAGGTGGACCTGGTCCGCGCCTCCTCCAAGGGGGGCACAGATCTCGTGGCGTTACGAGCGTGCTAAAAAGTAACGTGCATGGGTGATATTCGCCCGTGCCGTGGACACTCTCTACCCTTCCATTACCCTTCACACCCTCCCCCTTGTCACCCAGGGAGTCCTGTCGCGAACCCCTTTGCCTTGCCTGCCTGCCCATCCATCCTATCCCATGACAGAAAGGACGGGAGTTGCGGAAGCAGATGCGGAGAAGCCATGGATCCTCCCCGTGTTGCGGTCGTGGTGATGGACCAGCCTAGTCTTGGCCCAGCTGGCTAAGCCGGGGGGCACTTATATTCAGTCTCTTTCCCCTTCTTCCTAGCTGTCCGACTTGCTCTTTTTCCTGGTTCAAGTCGTCCATTGATTTCAATAGCACGACCCCAAGTACACTCGTTTCTAAGCAGGTCGTCATGTTCCTGGGCAAGTTCTTCATTGCGGCTCTGGCCGTCGTCGGCGGAGTGAACCCCGTCGAGGCCCAGACCCAAAACATTTTTATTACTGGTGTTCCCGTTTCTGGAGGAGGAGCTGTTCCTGCTCGAAAGAACATTAATGATCTCCAGCGAACTGGTGGTCCTCAATGGTAAGATATATCCATCTGCTACAACTGTTCAAGCTGACTCGTCAGGGATCTCTACATTCGCGCCCTCCGCACCATGTACGATGCCAAGGAGACTGACCTGAAGTCTTACTTTCAAGTTGCCGGTATGCAATCACGTCAGGACTCATAATTCATTGTACTAATTGTCTAGGTATCCACGGCAAGCCTTTTATTCAGTGGAATGGCGGCGGCGGTCGAAACGGCAATGGCTGGCCTGGATACTGCCCCCACGGTGTATGCTCGACGTCGAACTCCTTTCAATCAACCACTGACCCCTCCTAGGAAAGCCTGTTCCTGACCTGGCACCGTCCCTACGTCCTGCTCTTTGAGCAGATCCTCGTCGAGCACGCCAAGAGACTCGCCAACCTCTACCCTACCAAGTACCGTCAGCAGTACGTCAATGCCGCCAACACTCTCCGATCTCCCTACTGGGACTGGGCCGTCGACGGCATTCCCAACGCCGTTGTCCCCCAGATGGTCAACGTCAAGGTTCCCAACGGCAGCGGCCTCAAGACCATCAACATGAAGAACCCCCTGTACACCTACACTTTCCCCAAGGACGCCGTTGCTGGCAAGTATGGACAGTGGGATGACGAGAACCGCTCGCGCATGTTCCGATGCCCTGCCCCTGACAGCTTCCCCTCGACCGCCAACGGACTCCTCCGCCAGCGACCCTACAAGCAGTGGACCTACGATGTCCTCACCCACTCGACCAGCTTCAACCAGTTTGCTTCCACTGGCAACAGCGGTGCCTCTCTTGAGCAGATCCACAACGCCATTCACTGGGATGCTGCCTGTGCTGGCCAGTTCCTGATGGCCGAGTTCTCTGGCTTCGATCCCATCTTCTGGATGCACCACACCAACGTCGACCGTCTCTGGACCTACTGGCAGTTCATGCACCCTAGCATGTCCACCTTCACCGGCTCCTACAGCGGTGGTTCTCGTTACTCTACTCCCCAGGGCACTCGCATCTCCCCCAGCTCTCCTCTCCAGCCCTTCTACGCTGCCCGTGGCCGTTTCCACACCTCCAGCTCTGTCAACAGCATCCGAAACTTCGGCTACACCTATGCTGGTCTTGAGTACTGGCGCATGTCTGGCAGTCAGCTCACCAGCTCTGCCCGCAGCACCATCAACAGCCTGTACGGCTCTAGCTCTCGCAAGCGTGGCCTTGAGGACCGTGCTGATGGCAAGACCACCCGTTTCTTCGCCGAAGTCAGCCTTGATGTTACCGAGGTTGAGCGCCCCTGCTCCGTCAACGTCTACGTCTCCGGCAAGCGAGTCGGTGGCCTCGTTGTCATGAAGCAGCCTGAGGAGGGCACCGTCCACGGTGCCTTCTCCGTCGATGACGCTGCCGACACCCCTCAGCTCCTCGGTGCCTGCTCCCCCACCAAGGTTGCTGACACCATCACTACTGGACTCCAGGTTGAGATTGTCAAGGCATGTAGCTTGTTATCCCTATATTATAACCCTCGCTAACCCCTTCCAGGTCGACGGCACCAAGATTCCCCTGTCCGAGGTTCCCAGCCTCAAGCTCAGCCTTGAGAACGTCCCTTACACTCCCCCTGCCGCCGAGGACGAGCTCCCCAAGTACGGCGAGGCCAAGGACCAGCCCGCCGAGGCCGTTGGCGTCTCCAACGTCAAGGCTCTCAAGGCCATCAACGCTTGCGGCGGCAAGCTGCCTTCCTTCCAGCCCCCCAACTAAGGGGTTACAGCACAAAAGATCTTCTTGTCATCATTTTTGCCCTAGCCGGCACTTCCTTTGGCCCAAGAGGCTAGGAAAGGGACACTTGCAAACCGCACAATTCTTCTAAGTAGTTTTAATAGCTGGCAGACGCGTGGAGTCATTTTGTATTTCGCCAGACTAGGTCTATAGTTGCTGCAATGAGTGGCCCATTCACTTTTGGTTCTTTGATGTGATGTGATGTACTTTGTTGAACTTGTCCCCTACTATTTGCTGGCCTTGACACCATGTGAAGAGAAGTGAAGTTGAGGATGATAATGCCATGGAATGATGCTTGACGTTGTTGGCATGTGAGTCAAGGAACTGAGTTTATCTTGTAAGCATGAGGCTGGGTTGAACTGCTCACAATGACTTGAGTGGTGTCAGCTCATGACGATATGTAGAATCACTGGTCACATACCACGCTGACTGGTGATGTTGCCCTGGGTAGTATTCATAGGTTCTACTCTTCAATGTGAACGCTGACGAACCAACGCAAAAGGTCATATCGCCATTGAATAGTCATATGGTTGTCATCATGTGGAACAGAAGAGTTACGTGCTACGCATTGGCTATGTTGATTTGTCTCTCTCGTTAGTTGCGTTGACCTTTTTTGCTTCTGGATACATAGTGTATACACATTGCTATGACCCCTTGGCCGCTCAGACTATGCCGTCAACTCAAAAGTCTGATTAGGCATGCATGCTAAGCTTAACTTTGAGGCATTCATGACTATGACAACTGTAAGACTGGAGCAGCATTGATATTATGCTTCTTCAACTTGGTTGTCCAGGCGTGTAGTTATCAAGGCTCAGACGAAATAGAGTTCCACAACTAGGACAGGGGTACAGCCTCATATACGACCTCGTATCTGAGATTGCCGGTTAATATACGTACCGGAATTGCAGGATTGGCAGGGTTGCGTCGATGCAACGTCGGTAGAAGGGTTCTGGAAGTTGTCATTTCGTTTCGCCCGGAGCATCTCGTCTCGTGTAGAAGGATCTCGACTCGCGCATAGCATCGGTCTCATTCGCAACATCTCTTCTCTCATAAACAGCCGTGGTCCTTGACTCTCGAGTGGCAATGACCCTCAAGTGGCAACAACAAAGTCAACATATCCCAACCAGGGTTCCATGTTGACTGTTGCCAAGATGAGGCCAGCCTGCATCTCATCTCAATGGGTCTTTGCAACTGCCGAGTGGATCTGGGGTGGTCACGTGGGTTAGTTGCTCAACATCGTGAGCCTGGTTGGTCCATCAACTTCCCACCACCGACTTGCGTCAATTGCTTTACCTTGAGACCCAGAATGTCTTTCGAGATTGTTGTCCCCTCCGAGAATGACGCCCCCAGCATGGCCAGTGTCCATCTGGACGCAATGGATCCCAATCTGCTGATGCATGCCCAATTTCCGAACACCGAGAGCCGGGACTTTCTTCGAGGTTGGCTTTGCAGAGAGACGTTGGACCACATCCGCAGCGAAGACAAGGGCATCCTCATCGCCCGAGACACAGACACCGGGAACATATTGAGCTTTGTCAAGTGGGCGATTCATGGCCTGCGGCAAACGCGGTCGGACCACGAAGACGAATTCCCGGCTTGTTGCCGGCGGGAATATCTTGACTCATATGCAGCTCTCACCAAAGAAGCAAGAGTTAAGGTGCTCGGTGATAAGCCACATTACCGTGAGTCTTGTCTTGTCGCCGAGTTGCTGATTGAGGCTAACGCGGGTAGACGTGTCATATCTCTGTACGGATCCAAGGTTTGGTGGCCGAGGAGCTGCTTCCGGACTGCTTCGACGAGTTCAGACCGAGGCTGCAGCCGAAAATGCAGCAGTGATCCTTGAGGCTACCATGAACGCCGTGACCTTTTATGAGAAGCTCGGCTTCAAGGTCCAAGAGAAACTCGAAATGACTCTCCCAGCACGAGGATCCAGTGAGCCAACCGAGCTCTACGAGGAGAGGACCATGATCTGGGCGCCTTAGACAGATGTCAATATCCATTTCGAAACCAACTTTGATCAAGGACGATACCGTCTCCACCCTCACGTGGCAGAAATGCAACTCAACAACGGTTGAGATGATGGATGAGCGATAAACGTCGACTCACCGCTTCGGCGAACTTGACCATAACGTGGATGTCGGCACCAGATCTGATACGCCGATGGATCGCATTATGAACAAGCTATCGCACTTCGCATCAAACAGCCTCAACCCAAACCATCTCCCCGGACCGAACGATGACGCTCCGGAGATATCCAAAACCACAGGACCGGGCTTGGCACCATGTAAAGACTCGGTCCATGCAGGAGCATGGGCCACCGGGGCAAGACCGGCAACTCCCTCACGTCCCTGCAGCCCCCACGGCGGACAAGATGGATCGTGACGAGGACGAATGGCTTTGTCGACTGTCGGGCAGCATCGACAGGCGCGCATGCGGTATGTCGTCAGGGACATGGAGTCTCTGGACGGGAAGGGACTTTGTGGGCCAATCATGAAAGCTGTATTTGGCTCTCGACGTTGAAGCTGTTGATAATGATGGACTGATAGATCTCGAGTCGCGTGCGGATCCCAGAAGGGAAATGTTACTCATCGATTCTCATCATGAATTTTACTTGGTCAAAACGCGGCTGGCGGTAAACAAACTCGATGATGATGGGGAAGTTTGAGTCGTTGTTATCGGAGCAAGTCGGAAGCGTCAAGACGGAGCAGGTCGGTTGGCACCAGTATCGGTAGGCAGGAACGGCAAGACAAAGGAGCGGGACAAGAGTCACAGAGGGGAAGGAGCATCGCAAGCCAAGCAAGATGGAACAGACCGGTAAAGTGAGCAGATGGATACAGTAATGATGGATAGGGTATCGATTCGCGGGTGGTCGGTACGATTCAACGTTGGGTCGATTTTCCTTTCTCCATCATCCAGTTGAGTGTCTTGTCTGAGTGAGTCTGCAGGCGAGAGCCAGTAAAAAAAAGGTTATTTTAGCCGCCAGAGACCGTGCAGGTCGTGCAGGCCAGCTCCGTTTTTCACTGAGGCCCAGAGGCACCAACCCCCCCGAGCCATTACGTTACAACAACCGCCAGACCATGCAGAATGAGGGAAGACAGGCTCTGCAATCGCTTTTCCATTTGGTAATCGGCGTCTGTCTGCGCCCTCGGGACGGTCAACCTGCGTGTATCAGTACCTATCATGTCTAGCGCTGACTTGCTTGTTAATAAGTCCCCGCGACATGCGACATGCGACGCTCATGTCGTCTGCGAGTTGAAGGGTTCCATCTTTTCTTTTTCGCGATTATCTTTTACCATTATGTATTTCTATCTCCTCTACTTTTCTCAAGATAAGGCTCTCTGCTACTGTCGTCCATTCAGTTCTTTGCCCTCCAACTCACCAGCAACCAATCCTACCTATGGCGGGACGTATCCTCTCTCACCAACTGGCATGAGAGGAGAGAGAGAGACCGACCTGGAGTCGGATCCGCGCATGCTACACCCTTGACGAAAATGAGCTGGTCTTTTTTTCTTGGTATTTTCTTGGTCCGCCGCCGAGAAAATCCCGTTGCGCTGGTCCTGCCTGTTTGGTGCTGGTTGCTAGGATCCAAGAGGTTCAAAAATGGTGATGGAGGATTCGGGGACTGGCCATGGGCTAGGTCCCTCAGCCCAGATACTCGGAGATTGAGCGAGGTTGACAAGGTTTGTTTTGTTTGATGGCCTCAGATTCTGTGCAGAGAGAGACACACACAGACATCAGCTACATACAGCTACGCAACGCAACGCAGCACAGCACTGCCTCTCCTTGCAAGGACAAGCGAGACCGGTCAGGCTGTGACTCGACCATGGTTACACAGGCTCCATCCGGATCTTGTTCAGTGGACAATGCAGCTGGAGCTTGCCCTGGGGAAAAGGGTACGGTACCTCCGTCCCTGCTTGTTCCCCAAGGTTCCCCATTCGGGACAAACTCCGTGCCCTCTTGGTACACCAAAAAGGCTTGCCCCGAGCTGGGGATCTGGAGACCCCTCGAGGTACTTTTTTGTTTGTGGTGTTCCCCCGCAAACGTTAGGTACCCCTCCTCTCACATGCCTGTCTTCCACATTTGTCGCAAATCCTCTTTCTTGGCTGAGGAAGGCGGTCTCGTCTCTCTTTCCTCTTGTCTGCTTTGTCTTTTTGTCATGAACGTTTATCCTACAGATACGCATCTATTTGTCTCACTTTGTCACTGTCACTGTCATACTCCCCGAGTGCCACACTGGCCGTTCAATGACATCAACTCTGATAGGCCTGCTAGCTTATCTTGCCGTTACCTGAGGGGCATCCATTTTCTATCAGCGCACAACACAGCACAGTACAGTATCTCTCGGATTATCTCTTCTCCAAGCCACCTCAACTTGTCACGCCAGGTCAGAAATCACCATCTGAGACCTTGCCTTGCATCGCTTGGTTGTCCAACGTCCAACGTCCAATCCTATCCCCGGTTCCCCAGGCTTTATCCCCGCCTGGAGTTGAACAGTCAAAAAGCAGCCAGCCAGAAGCAGCCAACAGATCTCAGCGGGCGCACCAAGCCCAGGTCGTCGAGTCTGGTTGGGTGCTGCTGTATCGCCGCCCGCAAACATCCCGCAAAGCAGCCAGCATCGCGCGACCTTCTCTACCTCTTGACACGACTCCCACTCGACTCGATATCAAACCGACTCAAACTGGACCGAGACCGACTTCGGTTTTCCACCAGCTCCTGCTTGCTCCTTAGTCAACTCTCCCCGCTTGCCCGCCTTATCAGCTAACCCCCCCGGTCTCCCGTCTGTCGACCGACTCCATCGGCGCCCATCTGCGCCCGCCATCCGCCATCCCAGCAAGTCCCTGGCATCCCGGCATCTCGGATCCCACTCTTTGCCCTCTTGTCTCCAACCACTTACACACTCGGACACCTCTTATCTTTTTTTTCCTCCTTCACTCCTCGCCTCGTCCGTCCACGCTTCCCCAGACTGTTATCTCGCACCAACCATTGCTTGCCTGCTTGTGCGCCTGGCACGCGCCCGTCTTCGACATTTGATTTGGATAACGTGGTTCTATTAGCCATTGTCAACATCATCTTGCTGCTCAGTGGTTGTAGCTAGGGCATATTGCGTCAGCGACATTGCCGACCCCGTGGGGCCATCTATCATTCGCATCACAGCGCACAGCAGCCCCATAGACTTTGACCTACGTTGAGGGCATTGCGGCTCAACATCTTGCGCCCGTTTCTACCAGGGCAGCGGGCGCCTGACCTGACCTGAACCTTGTCCGCCCTGACAGGATTGAGTTGCTGATGGTGATTCCATTGCCTCGGATACACTCCAGATAGCACCCCCGGCATCATGTCTCCCCAGTCTTCGGCCCCCGTGCAGAGGACGGCGCCTATCGCCATCGCTCCAAAGCCTCCACGGCCCGAGCCCTCTTATCGCCAGGACAGCTTCCATAGGCTCGAGATGGGCCACAATGCTGCCAGTTCCGCCCCCGTTGAGGGTTCATCCTTCAACGGCTCCCCCATCCCGCCCTGCCTGGCTTGCCGCTACTCGCGTACCAGCTGTATCATGAACGACGATGACGATGGCTGTGCTCAGTGCCAAGCTGCCGGCTCCGAGTGTTCCCTGGCCTGCAGTCCCCAGTCCCGAAAAAGAAAGCTTCATGACGGCCAAGATGTTGGGAAAAGAAGGTCAGTCATCCCCAGCCTTCTCTCCACAACGGCTGCCACTCCACTCAACTTTTACTCCTTGATAACCGTCTTACTCGTGCAACCCGTCTGACGTGATTGGTCTTGTAGCTCTCCGGGTCTCGCATCCAGGCGACGAAACCACAACTCTAGCCTCTCTAGCACAGCCGCCAGCAGCTCGTTCCTGGAGGAGATGGCAAATGTCGGCGGCCCGACCATGCTGAAACGTACGCTTGGCCTCCAGAACGATCGCTACAGCCAATATATCGGTCCCACCACCGATTTTGAACCCTCCCTCATCAACCTCTCCTCCTTCGATCCCCACGACGAGAGCCTCTTGTCCAGAGGCACCCTCCGCAAAGTCAGTGAACACGACACCTTCTTGATGCTGCCGGACTCCAGCACACCAGGGCACGAACATGTGAAGCAGGACGCTGATCATGTCGAGTCCATTGTGGCCCCTCATGGCCGGCATCTGATCGACATTTACTTTCGGGTCATCCACCCAGGGTTCCCCATTATACAGAAGCATGTCTTTATGGAAAAGTACGAACGCTCCCATCGAGAATTCTCACCGCCTCTGCTGGCCGCTGTGTACCTGCTCGCCATCAATTGGTGGGACCAGAGCGAGGATCTTGCTGGTCTGCCTCGCCCCAACGTCAAGGAGCTCGAGAGCATTATCCGTGCGACACTGGATGAGGCCACTTTCCGACCAAAGCTGTCGACCATCCAGGCAGGCCTGCTCCTGTCCCAGAGACCAGAGGGTGATCAGTGGGCACCGACGGCCCAGCTTGTAGCTCTTGGGCATGAGCTTGGATTACATCTGGATTGTTCAGGATGGAAGATTCCACCATGGGAAAAGGGGCTTCGTAAACGACTTGCTTGGGCACTGTACATGCAGGATAAATGGGGGGCTCTGGTTCATGGACGACCATCACACATTTTTGCTACCAACTGGGGAGTGAAATCTCTCACGCCTAATGACTTTCCCGATGTTGAATGGGATGAGAACGATACAGAGGAGAAGCTGGATATCGAAAAGGGCCGGATGTTGTTTATGCGGGTGGTGCAGCTTTCCGAAATCCTCTCCGAGATCCTCGACACCTTTTACACATTACATGCGATGAATACAGTCGCCAATGCAGGTGCGCAAGGCACACACCTCGTCTTGTCACTTGCAAAGCCGATCCAATTGAAGCTTAAGGAGTGGTATGGAGGACTACCGCAGTTGATTCGACTTGATTCGTCTTACTCGTCGTTTAACCCAAGCAGCAGACTCTCGAGTATTGGATATCTCCATCTGGCATATTTTGCCGCCGAAATTACTCTACATCGACGAATCATCCGATCTCTTGCTTCGGAATCGAATTCGGTTGACCCGTACGTACAGCACATCTGTCGCAGTGCCGCCAAGGCCCGTCTTATCTCTGCTATGGATTTCGTCAACCGTCTGACACCGAACCACCTGCGATCGTTTTGGTACTTTGCGTCGAAAACCAACTTTGCCCTAATTGGCACATTTGGCTCTCTACTCTGGGCCACATCGCCAGGGCGTGAGGAGGCTGACTGGTATCGTCGGCGTCTGGGAGAGTATCGATGGACTCTTTCAGTGAGCTCAAAGCCTGGAGAAGGAAAGGGGTTGACCGAGTTTGCTATGACTATGCTGGACATTTCGACAGGCCTGCTGAAGCAGCTGCCCGAGAAACCGTCAATGAGTCGCAACGGTAGCCACGTCGACCTTTCGGTTTCGGCGCCTCCATCATTTAGCGGTGGCATTCTCGACAGCCTAAGCAGTATACCGAGCGCAGACATCAGTGCTATGCACAGTCCGCGCAGTGAAGATGAGGAGGAGAGCAGCGATGATGATATGGAGGATTATCCTACACGGATGTAGACAGGGTTTCGCCTGCTGATAAAAGAACGGGTCACGGCATGCATTCAGGCGTTGTGTCGTTACTAGATTGTTTTTGGCAGGGAAGGACAGGACAGGAGTTGACATGGCGGTTGTCATTGGGCCTCTGTGGCCGGTTGTTTCTGGCTATTGATGTTTGATGAATGATACCTTCTCGGACCTCTGGGAGGCCGAGGCATGGACGGGCGCTGGGATGACGGGATATGATTTGAATGACTTGGATGAGATGGGAAATGGGAATGGATGATTAGATTGAATGAGCGATGCAAAGCGGTATCACTACCAGTTTCTGTGACGTATTAACTCAAGTTTAGGGACGGACAAAAAGCTGAGAAATGAGAACCAACATGATGGTTTCGATGGCTCCACATGTCATGCACGAGCCCACACTACCATGCGTCGGATCGAGGCCGAGATCCACCTGTCACGGACCTTAAACCCAGTTGGTTCGTGGCATACGTCAGAGCTAGAGGTTATCGTGGGTCGTGTTAGTGGTGGTTGTGCAGCTGATGGCAGGGTTGTGAATTCGAAGGTACCAGTGTAAGACCAAGCTTCAAGTTTCCTTTTGAGTGTAATATATAGATTCACTCAACAATCGTGTACTGTCGTTGAAAGGGCTTGACGAAGAGTTTGGTGAATGGGGTGCTTCAACAGTGACAACTCAACTCAAGCCTCATACACAATCATCTACACAAGAACCCAACAATGCGCCTTCTTTCATCAACAAATCCTGTCTGAAGGACTAGGTTTTCAACTACAAGGGTAATATGTGTAGTATTTCCCCCTTGCAACTCAGTCAAGATGTAATGCGTCGGCCAATAGGTGCAAATTGCCGCGCAGCAGCAAGAAGCCACATTGTAGGCAACGATGCGGATAGTGCATAATATTACTCCAATATCGAGACAAGAAACCTCAACATGGATCATTGCTAAGTTCGTGTCTTTGAGCCTCTTCGTCACGACTGATGATGCGACATTTGGTGGAAGGTGCGGCTGGCCAGGCATATATATCCCCCGCCCACGGTCCAGTTCAATCTTCACTTCTTCATCAACAATAGAACACAACTATATCACCCCATCAGGTTCTACCATTTCATTAATATGTCTCAGCATCCTTCAAACTCGCCCAATTCACCCCGTTATGAGGCAGGCTAGATGCCATCTCCAGATTTAGGGCCCCTTACTCCCAATTCGATACCAGCCACTCCAGTTGCCAGGCCCGAAACACCAGATACCGAAGTGTCATCTTTCCCATCCTGGTGGGCTTTTGATTCAGGCGCTCCTGTTAATACAACCGAGGGGTCCGATACACCAGAGGCAGGGTCATTTGATGCTTCTAGATCAGTCTCACCCTCTTCGCTGGGTTCGATGCCTCCAACTCCAGCTGCAAGATGCTATTCGCCGAGTTCTCGCTTTACTCCTAACTCAGCACCATCGACTCCAACCGTGGGACGCTATTCGCCAGATATAGGACCATATACAACTGAGGCCTCTATTTCAGAGCCTCCTTCTACGCCGGGCTCAATACCGCCCACCCCAGCTGCGAGATACTTCTCACCAACTCCAGAATTTGACGGTCCATCTTCAAGAGCCCCAACGCCAGCTGCTGCAAGATACTTCTCGCCAAGTCCGGAACTGGACGGACCATATTCAAGAGCACCGACTCCATCCGCGATTCCCTACTCTCCATCGAGAAGATCATCGACGCCTACGTTAGAGGCCTCGGATTCAAGTTCCCCCTCTCCTCCAGGCTCAATACCACCCACCCCACGAGCCGATTACCAAGGTTCGAGGACCCTTAGTCCAGAAGTGAGGCCTAATACTCCCGATCCATGGCCTTCAACGCCTGTCTCTCCCTCTGCTCCGCACGCATTACGCCTAACTCCAGCTCCAGAGGACTCGAGTTCGCCCATACGCCATGAAGCTGGACCCGAACCTTCAAGTTCCTCTACTCCAGCTGGATGGCGACCTGATTCATTTGCCCCCAGAAGATAGGCTGGGCCCGATTAGAGCCATTCCTGGAGCGTACTACGGAGCTGTCCTTCGTCTACCCTAGGTTTCTCACAAAAGCCCAAGTTTAGAGGTATTTTGAGGCGTTGGTTATTCTGGTACAGCATGGACGCACTAGTAACGAACACTGAGAAGCATGATCTTCCATACTACCAGGATCGATAAGTGACGGCCCGGGGCCTTCATCGACTATTTTATCAGAAGCACCAGACCATCTGAGATATGAAGATGGGCCTACTACAGCCGGAAATAGTTCTTCGGAGACTCAATGGCACCTCTCGAGTGTGTTTAAGCTTATCGAGGCATCAGACGAACCAGCTTCCCAAGGCTGGTGAAACGCTGTGCGAATAGGAATCCGGGGATATTTCTAAGTGGAAAGCGACACTGCCAGACACGAAGAAGGATGATAGATCGCTCTCAACATAGGTATAAGAGATGATTATCCCAATTCATCTTGACCGCTGGGTGGCAGAAGTTACACTCTGTTGGGCTTCGACAGGATAGCTGACTTGTCAATAATTGACACCAAAATCGATAGACAGTAGGACGGAATGGTTACGTCTGGTTACGCTTGTACATCAACAGCATCAACACAAAAGAATTAAAGTTCAATTACTTCTAAAACACCATGAAATTTTCCGAAACCATTGACAATAAATTCCTGACAATATCGAAAATATCTTGATCGCTTCTTCCAGCGCCAAGATGATACCCTTATATTCCAGCCACAGCACCGCCACACCCTTGAGAACAAAGACTCCACGTCAACCTCCTGTTGCAATGTCGCGTCTTCAACCAACCTTCGGAGCTCAGGTGCAGGCCATTTGACCGCCGTCTCGTCCCTCATTGTTGCTTCTACTTGTATATTTTGTTATCAATTGCTTTCTCGCTCTCCCACTACATAATGGCTCCCAAAAAGAAGACAAAGGCGACTGGCGCGCCTGAAGGCTTCACGCCTGAGCGCTTCGAGAGAGAGCTCAAAGACCTTGCAGCCAAGGCCAAGGAAGACACCTGGACTAGACGCGCCGCGAAGCAAGCTTCCATCTATCTACAGACTATTTTCATCCTTGGACTCTTGGGCGTTGCGTCCAGTGTGTCCCAGCTCAACCTCTCTCCTGTCTATGGCTCTATCCCATCGGCCGTCACTCATGCTCCCGTCATCATGGCTGGCTGTTTCGTCGGATGGGCTGGAAACTTGTTTCTTCGAAACGTGTTGCCTCTACCTACAGCTCAGCTCCTCCCTATCATCGCATTGAACGTCCCAGCCATCCAGTATCTCGCCGGCGGCTTCAGTGATCGCTTGGGTTGCTGGTGGGGTCCTCTTGTCACCGAGGCTTTGACTCTGTTTCCTCTGGCGGTCTTCTCGGCTGCTTGTGTGGCTGATCAACTCGAAGATGCTGATCTGAGCATGCTCCCTAAGTTCGTTGCCGATGCGGCGCCTGGCATTGGTTCTTGGGCTTTCTTTAGACTGGCTGAGAGAATCGCCAGTGAAAAGCTCCAGGATCTGATTGGAAGTGCGTTCTGGTTTACTCGTGTTGGATTGGAATTGGTTCTGTCGGGCATCTATGCTGTCTTTTCTCCGTCAAAGTACCTCGTTCTGGCTATCCCGGCGCTGCTACACACGGCTGTCTTGAACACACATGTCATGACACCCATGGCTACGGCTTCCCTCAACAGCACCTTGGCTGCACAGAACTGGACACTTCTGGAGCGCAAGGAATCGTTGACTGGGTACATCTCGATCTTGGAGAACTTGGGACAGGGATTCCGTGTCATGCGATGCGATCATAGTCTTCTTGGAGGAGAATGGGTGCGAATCCAGGGACAGAAGGCGTCTGAGCCGATTTATGGTGTTTTCGTCATGCTCGAGGCGGTCCGGTTGATCCAGAGGGAAGTACCTCTTTCGGACACCGATGCCAAAGCCCTTGTTGTGTAAGTCGCCTTCTTTGTGGCTGTATCTCGCTAACAGTATCAGTGGTCTTGGTATCGGAACCACCCCATCTGCTCTCGTATCCCATGGGATTGATACTACGGTTGTCGAGATTGATCCAGTGGTTCACGAGTTTGCCCAGAAGTACTTCAACATGCGCCAGAACAACCCTCCGGCCATTGCAGACGCTGTCAGCTACACTGCCAACCTCGTCAATCAGTCCAAGACGTATGACTACATCGTCCACGACGTCTTCACAGGCGGTGCTGAGCCGGTTGACCTGTTTACCCTCGAGTTCCTGCAAGGACTTGGTGCCCTCTTGAAGCCCGATGGAGTGATTGCGATTGTAAGTCTCCTCAACCACACAGCTGCCCCTGCTAACTAAGTATCCAGAATTACGCCGGTGACTTTAGCTTGCCTGCCCCTCAGTTGATCTACCGCACCATCAAGCAGGTCTTCCCCTCGTGCCGCATCTTCCGTGAGAGCCCACGTGAGGAAGCCAATGTTGAGCGGTGGGATAGCGACTTTACCAACATGGTTATCTTCTGCCGGAAGACGCCCGGGGACATTACTTTCCGCCGCCCGGTCCCTAGCGACTTTCTTCGGAGCCGCGCCCGGCAAGCCTTCCTAGCCCCGCAGCACGAAGTCCGGGAGCAAGAGTTTCTAGATAACGACGACACGGACATCCTGGCTAAGAACCGGACCGGCAAGGTTACCAAGTGGCACCAGAAGAGCGCGGCCGGACACTGGAAGATTATGAGGTCGGTGCTGCCGGGCAAGATCTGGGAGCAGTGGTAATTGCATCTATTTTCTATCTAATCTTGAATAGACCATTCAGGGACTAGTCCTTGGCCACATCGAGAGAATACTGCGTGTTGTCTGTGTTGAAGTCCTTGATAAACTCTGACATGTAGCCCGGCACGTCGATCCGGTTGTATGTGCTAGGGACTGGCTCTCCCATGGTCTGGTGAACAGGCACGACGCCAGTCCAGACCTTGTCCTGAATATCATGGTTCTCCATGTCGTGCCTCTCATCGTGAGCACCACCCGTGCGGATCTTGGCACTGCCAGAGGCAATGCGAACCTTTAGGATACCGGTGCTCTGAAGCTCGGCCTTGGTGGGTGGCAGACGAGTATGTCGCCAGCGATCGGGCACGACGCTGTTGGTGATGAGTTCCATGGCATACATCCTTTCCTCCTCATCATTGACGAGCGAAGCGTGGCCAAAAAGGACCGTAGAACGATAGTTGTAGCTGTGCGAGAATGACGACAGGGCAAGGACAAGACCATCGACGTGAGATGCAGCAACGCACACTGGCATGCCCTCTTCAGCGCCACGGCCAAGATTCATGATACGGCTAGAGACGTAACCGTGGAGGTACAAATCCAAGGGGTCGCTGATATCAGCGCTGGGACGCTCAAAAGAACCCATCTGGCCGATCATGGGGAGGATGACAGGAAAAGGCTGAGAAGGGGTGTTGAATGAGACATGAAGAATCTGGCACGAGTTGACGATTTCGTGGATTGTCTTGAGGGCATACACCGCGCGCTCGTTTTCACGCTTGATGGTGTTGATGGCCTCTTTAGGGTATTCGAGATCGTAGCGACCCATGTTGATTGAGAAAAGGCTTGGCTGGTTTGACTTGCTTGAGATGAATGCTGAGTGATGATTATGATGATTAAGGTGTTCTACGCTCTTGCATCTTATACTCGTGATGATTCACCTGGTGTTGATATCGAGTCATTACCTCCGGAGCCGAATCTTTGATTGTAGTCATTTCGGAGGATAGCACCGAGGCTGAGGCGTTCAAGGGCGTGATTGTCAAACCTCGCCAAGTACCATCGATTGCCTGTACTTGGTTAGACATGACATCTACACGTCCCACAAAGTATCTGCAGGTGAGGAGTACCGTTTGGAATCATTCTATCCCGGTGAACAAGTGGTGGTGGCTGGCCCTCGACCTGACCATCCCGCGGGTTTCGATTGGTGAGACTCGTTTCGCGGGGAAACCAAGCTGGACAAGATTGGTGGAGTAGCACGCATTAGCTTGCATCCAGCTCATGTCGACTGTAGAGTCAAAGCTACGGAGTTTCCAGAAAAGAATGAACTCTCTTTTGGACGCGGCCAGCAGCGGGTCGAGGCCGGAGGGCTGATCGGGGTGATCTCTCGGCTCCGTTCCAGCACCGGGCCGGTCGGTGAGGTTGTTGGTGACCGGGAACGACCGGCAGACAAGAACGGAAGGACAAAGGAGACATATAAGAGGGTGGTGAGTAAGAGGCTACTGTACTGTATCCAGGTGATGTCTTGGTGTTGAGTACATGTCGTGGGACCAAACTGTGATCATTCGACCAGGAACACACCATCGCAGTTGAAGCTTATCCAATGGGCACGACCCTACCCCGATACTACACCTCCCGTCTTCAATCAATCAATCAATCAATGCAGTGGAGGCGTAATCCTGGTGCTAATGCGAATGCTAACGCTGATCAGAATCTGGGGAAGTTTTCGGGTGGAATGGGTTAGTTTACTCTTGTCGCGTGTCGGTTGCCCAGTTGGGAAAGAGCGATCCCCGTTCTCTCGGGCACCATCGGATTGAAGCATCCTGTCTCCAACTTTAAACTCATTGGATGCCTCCCTTGCATTTAAACATCATCATCCAAACTTGTCCTCATCACCAATATATCCTCGGTAATAACGAACGTCTTCTCCCTCAGTGCCACAATGCGGGTGATGGACCCTGACACCCTGCCGTTGCATGACTTGCCTGGAGCGCACCAACGGCAAGCCTTCGATTGCCCCGCAGTCCCAGCTCTCGGTCACTGTCCGAACGGCAACACTTGTGTCTTCTCACGATGATGAGGACGATGAATTCTCTTCTTCTTTTAATCTTCTTTTTCTTGATGCTTGGTTCAACTTGATCATGATGGTCTTCAGGCCATGTCGCCAAGCACGTCCCCCAGGCATCGGGCACCAACGATCCGGTTTCTCCCTATTCTCCAGCCAAGACGGATTCACTTCCCGACCCGGTTTCTATTACTGAAATAAGCGCTCTCCCGCTCTTGACTTCTTTAATAACTGCCATGTATTATCCGTCGCCTGGCCCTCCAGCCATCAAGCGCCGCCCCTTCGTCTCAGGTCTCGCCGTAGCAGACGTCTTCCGACGCCTGGGGTTTCACGCGAAACGATGCTACCGGCTACAGTCGATGGAACCCCATGAGATCCGCCATCCGTCCAATCATTGCTCAGCGCCGCGCCCGACTACTCAAGCGAACTCGAACGGCTCGAACACGGCCAGTTTGACGCGATTGTCTGAGACGAGATGGTTTGTTGCAAGTGCAGATCCATATCATCAACGACTCATGCTTTTCGTTGCTTTCGTTTCTTGCCTTTCTTTTGTATTCGATTCTCCAGACCGCGCAAGTTCGTGGTCAGTTTTGGTTGATCCAAATTCCATCCAGTCTTTAATGTTTCTTTCTTTTGTTCGTTCTTTAACCTAATGTCGTATCTATGAACACCTCTACTAACAGTCAGGCCCTGGTTGCGGCCTTTGCATTGTGAGTAACACTCTTCGTTGTGCGTCTAAGCTAACACGGAATAGTGGCCTCGTTGTCCATGCTGCTGCTTCAACCGTTCCGATCGTTTTTAAGGGTCGTTCGAATCTTCTTCGAGATGGTCCGAGGCTGGCCCTCATTACGTTCCTTATTTCTTCAGCCCTGTGGGCTCAAGTTGACTTTACTTCTATTCTGATTAATGCCGCCTCGACGAGTTGCCAGGTCACCATCACCTTTGCTTCCATCTTTGACCAGTTTTCCCGGGTATCTTTACAGCAAAGCCTGATTTGGACTTTGAACAAGTCTACGAAGGGATCAGGGGTGGATGTGTTGGCCTCCCAAGGGTTCGTCCTGGTGCGGCTTGTCCTGGGAGGTGTATTTGTTGGCTTTCAACGACCACAACTTGGCACCATCTGTCTGGCGCGCACATCAGTCTTGCCGATTGGCGTTGTGGTTTCCGCTGTTGACCTCGTCTTTGTGGCTGCTCTATTGACTAGAGTCATTTCTCATGGCAACTCCTGGGAGGGAGTTACTAGTGGCCGAGCAGCTCTTTTTATTACTGTGGGCTTGGGCATTTGGACAGCAGTAAGTAATCCTAACACAAGGAGTCTTGTCTGACCTGTATAGGCGAGTGTTCCTCTCATGCTAGGCATCGAGTCCTTGCCTGTGGTTGTACGAACTGTAATCCCAGCGACTGGCCTCTCGATTCTGATCGGTAGGTTATTCTTCCTATTGACGAACGAACCATGCTTACCCTTTAGCAATCCTCGCCTACTTCCAAGTTCATCTTGCGAAATCCGAAACCCCGACCGAGCCAGCCTTCGATGCGTACCGACATTTGCAGAGCCGAGGAATATCGACCGCCGACACATACCGTTCGGTTCAACATGAAGAGGTTAGGAGGGAAGTTTGGGAGGAGCCCAAGAGGATCCCACGTGCGATGACAGCTGTGAATAAGGAGCTTCCAGTAATCTCGATGCCAGCTGCCGGACAAGCAAGTGTTGGGATGGGCGGAGTTCCGGTTCAAGGGCAACTATTCCCACCGCCTCGAGCCCAGACGCTACCTTTGTCTATCGAAATGAAGAGCTTGGAAAAGAGACCCCGGCAGGACACGAAACTGGTCATATCGAATCCCATTCTGCGACATGACCACAACCCGCTCTCCAAGATTGCGACGGTGGACTTGGCGGTCGCGCAAAAGGAAAGAAAGAGACAGGAGGCATTGTTGGCAGTTTCGGATACCGAATCCTCCTATGACACTCCCACGTCGAAACCCACATCCTTTGCGACTACGACGTCGGCGCTTTTATCTCCAGGGGTAGAGGAGATTCGACGACGATCCCCAAGGCAGCCATCGACACCAAATCTGGCTAATCTCAAGCCCCCGCCTCGACATTTGCCGTATCCCTCCCTGGCCACGCGAGACACCGTCGTTAACTTCTCACTACCGGTCGATGCACAGAAGCCAGCCACGCGCACGCCAAGAGCCCAAACGAAATCAGCACCACCTATCAAGCCTAAAGATAAAGATATAGGAGAATTGGCAAGGGTTACCTCGGTAGTTCATCGACCAAGGCCAATACCAAGGAAATCAAATGTTGATCGCCCTATCTTTCCAGCAGAAGGGTCCCCGAATCTACAACACCGCAAGCGATCGCTCTCCTGCAGCTCCATCCTCAAGCTCGAGACACCGCCACCAATGCCCACCGATCCTCGGCTAAGCGAGCTTGCTAATTTGCTAGAGAGTGGACACTCCAAGGCGACAGGTACGAGAAGGCGGTCTATGTCTGTTCCTGAGCTTCCAGTCTTGAGCCTGGCCTTAAGCCCGGCGGCAAAGGTTCAGCCTGTGACAGTTCCTGAAAGCCCTGCCCAATCAAGCCATTCCGTCTCGCCCTCGGAGGAATCAATCCCAACGCCAACGTCCTTGCGCAAGAGAGGATACGAGCGAAGGTCCTCGCCTGTTCTTCCGGCCGACGGCTTTGACAGGCTCTCTCCTGGGTCCACGATTCAAGACGATGACTCTTTTCTCAACTGGGATATAGCTCCCACGCACGTGCAAGAGGCAGTTGCGGTTAAATCAACTAAAATCCAGCGGGCCGGGCTCGGAGTTGCGGGGAACCCATCGTTGAACGAGGCTCACGGCCCCTTGCACCCCCTGCACGAGCCAGCTAAACAAGGCACCGGACTTGTATCGGACTTGCAAGGTGCCGAGGATTTCAACTCCGAGCGGACACGTCAAGTGGGGGAAGCTCGGCCAACATTCTCAGACAGGGGGCGCTCAGTCAAGCTGCATCGGAGTCCTCCGCCTGCTCCTCTGCTGCTCCGCAACAGCAGGATGCAGGCTGAACCATCGCCAGATTCTGAGGACGAGCTGGAAATGGCTTTAGCCAGGTCTGGCAGTTATGTCAACCCCGCGGAGCTGGCAGGGGCTTTTCCTACAGGTGACGAGAGGGCGACTTTGCTGGCCAATCTGGAGCTGGAATTGAACGAGCAGGAGAACCAATGGCAAGCAATTCGGCACACAATGCTCCGAGATTCCCAGTCGACTATGTCTGTGGGATCGCCCAGGCGCGACTCGCGACACGGGCAGCCGTTTCGACGAACGCAATTGGAAGCGGACAACGATCTGCAGTCTCTGCTATCGCAGACTGGCTTCAGATCAAAGTTGGCAAGCTCATCCTTCCCCGGATTGTCCAGTCCTACTCCTCCAGACACAGAATCTGAGCACGAATACGACGAGGAAGCTGAAGCTCTGGTTGGTCAGATGGAGAATGATGCCAAGGCGGCGAAGGCGCTGTGGCGCCCCATCACTCCTGTAGCTGCTGCCCCTACTGCACCATCCCTCTGGACCCCTGCCTCCAAGGCAGCAGACATGGCGCCAGAGGAAATTCCAGACACCATCAGACGAGAGAAGAGGTATCTGGAACCTCTGACGATTGAGAGTGACAGGCTGTGGTCGGCATCACGATCACCAAAACGCCAGGTTGCGGATCAAGACCAAGGGCTCTGGGGAGCAGAGAAAACCCAAGTGGTGGAAGTCAAAGTCCAGCACTCAGCTCCTCCCCGCCAGCCCCCACGGCGGATCAAGCGTGTCACACTCCTCCCAGACATACTGGAGAATCCGGAGCCACTCCCTGATAGGCGCGGGACACTTGGGATATTCCAATTCCCATGGGGTGAGAGGTCTGACAGGGCAACGATGCCAGCGATGCCAACTAGAGGGATGTCTGGGTTGACAATTGGCGCGATGCCTGGGACAATGGCCAGCAGAGGGTCACAATCACACATGATGCAGAGGAGCGTGGAGGTGGAAGTGGAGGTAGACACCACCACGACGGAGGTGATGGAGTCGATGGACGACTACGAAAGGGAGGAGTTCTCTGACAGCGAAACGTACGACGACTCGTCCTCGTACTACGACAGCGACGAAGATGGATTTGACGAAACAACTCTTTGGGAAATTGTCAGCCTTCTGGAACCTGCGGAGCGGACAAGTGTATCCACGCCCCACCAGGATCAGGATGAGAATGGTAAATCCGGGCTTCACTCCGAGCAAAAGCAAGAAGCGGCGGCACATGGGCGTGCAGAGCAGGATGCAGATGCAAACTCGGCGAAATTTTCAGACATGGGCAACAACACCAACAACAAAGGGCAAGCCCCAACTAATATCTCTTCGTCACACGCAGACGCAGACGCCGACTCACCCCCAAAGGTAGGCCAGATTAGCCAGCAGCGGAAAAGCCCCCACTCACCACCAATGACGCTGGCGGACATGGATCTCCGGGAGCGAGTCAACAGAAAAAAAGAGCGAGAGGGCGAGGGGCAGAGCCAGAGCCAGGGCCAGCGCCAGGGCCCCAGCAAGGGCCAAAACCAGGGTCCGGCAAAAATTGATGCGCATCTGATTACGCTTGGTGCGAGCTCGGCAGCCGATGCCGCCATGGGGACCCCTCCGAAGCCCGAGCCTCCAGTTGCTTCAATAAGCAAAAACCCTTCTGAGCCATCAATAAGCAGCGAGCCCGTGCCTGTACCCTTGTCTGGCGCTCCAATCAATGACGACAGCACCACTCATGAGACACAGTTTCCCCAGCTGCTTGCAAATCACACCCCTGCACCCCCGGCGACTCGCAGTCCCTTGACGTGGACTTTCACTCCCGTTGAGGTTGAGGCGACACCCGCCCGCATCCAGCACATGGCGTCGCCCTCTATCTCCAAGCCCGCCGAACTGCCCGCCGAGTCCGCTAACTCCGCTGCTCCTATCCCTCCAGCTCATATACAAAGCCGACGCGCCGACGCAAATCTCAACAGTCGTTTGTTGTCTTTCTTCCCATTGCCTCCTCAGTCTTCACCTCTCAAGTCTGAACACCCCAAGCTACAGCATCAGCCTCAGCCTCAGCCTCAGCAAACCACTAGCGTTTTTGGCATGGCTTTGTGGTCTCCAAGCCCTATCGTTCCCAGCCCCACCAAGGGACTCGCCCAGCCAGACGAAGCTACCTGGAAGAAATATCTACCTACCAACGACGTTGCTCGCGTTCTTCCTGCAAAGGCCGACCTTCCTACCATTGAGAGCAACTCCCTCTGGACTCCCCCAGCAAAGAAGGTCGACATTCCCAACCACGGACTTTGGGGAACAAAGACACCCTTGCCCGGCATGTGGTCTCAACCCCTAGTCCTCCCCAAGGTCTCTTACGGCCTCCCCCAGCCTGACCCTGAGACCTGGGCCACCTACCTCGTGGTGATGGATGATGTCCCCCGAGCCAAGCCCAGAGATGCCGAGCCTGCATTTGTTGAGAGCAGCAGCCTCTGGACCAGCAAGCCCGTTATCCCCGAGGTGCCATCCGAGGATGGTTTGTGGTCCGGATCCAGCTCCGGATCGTCTGCAAGCTCAGTGAGCGGCTCCGAGTCGTCTACGCCGAGCGAGGCGGTCAATTTTGGATTGTGGGAGCCCACTCCCGCTATCATTGCGGACGAGGAGCCGACCGGCCTCTTTAGCCTCAGCCACCGTCGCACCGAATACCGCACCACCGACAAGGCTCCAGCGGCTCTCGAAATGCGCCCTCCCCGACGGCCTCTGGAGGCGTACCCCGACTTTGGATTTACTCATCTCTGGAACATGGCCCCTCTCTGGGATGCCAAGGCCAATGCCGCGGCTGTTGAGCTGCAGCGCGAATTGGATGGTCTAGTCCTGGAAGGCCTATTCAGCCTGAAGCACCGCCGGAACAATTTTCGTACTACTTCCGAAACCCCCGCTGCTCTGGAGACCAGACCCAAGATGCGCATCTCGCAGGAGCCTCTGCCGACACTCAGCTCAGATAGCCTCTGGTCTGTGCGCGCACCGGCCGAGACACTGGTTGAGCTTGACTGGATGGCTCTATCGACAGTTCGCCCGAGAACCACATCTGTCGCTTCAGACGACTCGCTCATCTCCATGCCTCCTCTCACTAGAGCTTCCTCTATCAAGTCCGACAAGAGTGTTCGTCGCATCGACGCTACTCCCGCCGAATGGCTCGCTGCCCTGGATGAGGCGATCCGCGCCAGTGGACCCTCGGACAAGGGTGTCAAAGTCATGGACCTGGACCCCAGCGAGACCAACTACCAGCTCTGGTCTAAGCCCGATGACGAGCCTCTCATCATGTCGTCTGATGCGGATGAGCTGTGGAAGCCGACTTCCATGCCAAACCCTCGTTTCCTCGAATTGACACCTTCTCTGCGAGACTACGATAAGAAGCACGCCGAGTCGGGCACGTCGCACCGTGGTCGCGCACTGGAAAAGTCGCGCCCGCCGCCCCCAATCTACCCCGGCTCATCGACCTCGGCCTTTCTCCCTGCCGCCAGCGACACACCCCGCGACTTTGCGTCGCAGGGACTCTGGGCTCGCACTCAATCCCCCGCCGGATCGCGTGAGGATGGATCCTGGCTGGACAAGTCTCTTAGAAAGAGCTTGTCGTTTGTGCAGCTGTGGTAGTTAAGTCAAATTGTGACGTGATGATAACGATTCGGACATTAATCTGGGCAAGCAAGGTTGGACATGGTTACGGACATTGATTTGCGATGGTCACGAGTCGAACTAGAAATCTCGTGATGCTTGATCTCTTATCTCTGGCTCTGGCTCTGGCGTTGGGTTTCGTGTGTATACCACTTTGAAAATTAGCAAGCGTAAAAAAAAAGCATTTTTTGATTCGTCGCCATTATCCGTCCAATAGTTGATGATGATTAATTCACTGTGAAACGATGGAAACAAGACTTTTTCGACCTCAAATGGCGTGATTGCTAGCCAGTGATTGCCGTTGTTATCCGAACCAAGTTGAGTTGCTCCAAGGACCCCACCCCCTGGCTCTGTGCAGCCTTTTGACTTGGGGTTATCCGAACCAAGGTTCGTGCTTTAAATGAGTGGAGTGTGACGTGCAGCGGATAAATGCGTATATTGAGTCAATAAGTGTGTCGTGGTGCTTCGACCTCGACATCTAAACCATCCCCTCCTAGGTAGAGTTGGAATTGTCAGCGCAAGACCATGCAGCTGACCCTCCCGTGGCCTTGTATGAGTCGATAATTCCAACGACTGAGCCGTAGGTTCCGGCAACCATCAAAAAGGTACCGGCGACAATGATGAAGACGCTCCACCCAACCATCAGGTGCCATCGCACAGTACGCTCCTCCTTCCAGTGGTCGTACAACCACATGCAACCCATGGGTTGAAGTGATAGGAAGGAACCAAAAAGAGCACCAATCAAGGAGACGAGGCCGCCAAAAACGGGAATACCACTAGCAATAACGTATGCTACGACAGACACGGAGAGGGTAGAGCCCAGCCACGTGATCCAGTGGATAGTAGTATTGGCCGTGAGGTGCTTGGATCCTCGCAGGATTCGGATAAAGATGTGCTTGGCAGGCAACTATAACAGTTGTTAGTTTTGTTAGAGGTATGTATATTAGCTGGCATCTTACGTGTGAGAGTAGAATGGCAGAACCAAGCAGACCAGGCAGAGCAATGCCATAGCCAACCTTCTTGATAAGAGGACCGGCCGATCCAAGAGCAGGCGACGCAACATAGGATCCGCAATAGTAGTAGACAATAGTGCCAACAATGATGTACACGACAGTAACCGTGACCTGGCAGACTGTCAAGGATCGAGTGTATTGGGCGGGATCGCGCATCTCGGAGACGATATTGAAAAACGCAGGAGTTCCGGCGTAGGTAAAGACGAGGGTGGAGACGGCCGAGATGGCATCGGTGAAGCTGGGGTTGTTGAAAAGCTTGTAGTCCGACTTCCATTCGCCAGTGACTTTCGGAGCGGCCGAGGGTTGATCTTGAAGAGCGACGGCAATGGTGACAACAAAGACTGCATCCGTTAGATTGGTTCTATGTTGCTGCGGGAGGAGACTGACCAGAGACGATAATGCAAGCTGCACCGACCCACGCCACCCAACTGATGCGGCCGAGAGTTTGAATACTAGACACCATAAAGGTGACAACGGCGGCAACAGCTACGAAAACGGCAGTGCAGGCGCCGTGGGTTGATAGAGCGTTGAGGGCGACCGAGATACTCAACATGGCGGAGCCAGAAACGAAAGTAAAATCTAACATGTTAGACTGAAGCCTGCTTAACAGGTGAAGGAAGACAACTTACAGAGAGCATACATGGCTCCAAACACCTCGTAACCAATACGACCAAACAACATCCTTCCAACATCGTCGATACCGTAGACGTGTCTATGTCGCATCTTGAAAACACCAACAATGTAATCTGACCAAGTGGTAATACCAGCAATGGTGATGAGTAGGATGATGCCAGGAATCATGCCGAGAGTATCAAATACAACCGGCATGGACAAGACTCCCAGACCTATCTGTGTCTTCATCATGAGGGCGGTTGTACCAATCCATCCGACGTTTCGATAGTTTGGTCCGTCTTCAGTAATGGCACCAAAGACGGCGTCGTGCTCGACTACATTATCCTCCAGGACCTCGCCGGCACGGGAGGGAGTTCGAGGAGCACCGCCGCCTTCGGTGTCATATTCGGACTTGAAATCCTTTGACATGATGGTGGAAGTAATGATGAAGAGTAGGAGAGATGCAGAAGAGAGGATGGGAGGGAGGGAGTGAGTGTTTTGATTTTCAAAAACTTGGCAGGATGCTAAACTACTTAAATACTCGTCAAAGACTAAGGAGCTTATCAAGTCACTGCCAGGATCCTCGGTCAACGGGGAAAGAGCCCTGGTGGTCCCCGTTAGGGTGCCCATTACAAGAGTCAACCGCTGCAGTTGGAGACGCGGGGGAGGATCCCATCTGGGGAAAAATGGAGAATCGCAGAAATCCGGGGTTCGTTGGTTTGACTTGTCATCCGCGGATAACTTCCATTCTCGAAAAAAATGAACAAGGTTGAGAGGCAGCTCCAAGTCATGCTAGCTCCATCATCCCGGATCGTCCGGGTGGCCCAATCAGCTTGAGTCAATGCAACATCAGCAACCTCTTTCTGGAAGCAGGCTTGAATTCCGGACAACACTAGACTTTTACGTTTCCTCCGCTGGTTCGATAAATTCTCCAAACCTTGCCATGCACCCTTTTCTCCAATAACTCCAACACCACAAAACGCCTCATTTTACAGGGTTTCCCCGGAATTCAAGTCCTCGTTCGGTGTGAGGCTCAAGGTAAAAAGGACCATTGTTCCTGATAGTGACACACTTCCCCAAGGGAAGTCTACAGCGGCCCCCCCCTCAGGGGTCAACGTTTCTGGGCCATCTTTCCGGGCCATCTTGCCCATGCACCTTCATAAATAGGCCTGTGCTCGGGGATAGCCTTCCCCATACATTGACCCGCCCGCACCACCTTTTTTGCTATCGCTCGCTGCGGAGACATTGTCCGGCATGTCCGCGATTTGTTTGTGAAAGGGCAAGTCTCATCTCGCCTACTCGAAAAACACATGCTGATAAACGTATCTTTTCTATCTGGTCTGACTTTTTTTTGCCCTGATTCTCTCCAGTGACAGGGACAATATCGTCACTATCGTGGCGAATAAACCCATGCCCGGTGATTAGTTGTGACGCCGAATACACTTCTGGGGTCAAACTTTATACCTCAAACCATTCCGTTATCGATGACTTTTACTAACAATAACAGGCTGACAGCCGAACAAGGAAGCTGGTGGGAACGGCCCGAGCTGAAACGTCCAGCCGAAGTGTTGAAGGCAACAGAGTGTCATGCCTAAGAGCCTCGGTTAAGCCGTCCACCGAAGAAGCATAGAAATTAGACTTGAACACAGCAAGGGTCTTGCACGTATCAGGCCTCCAACCAACATGTCTTTCTTTCCCCCGATCCAATCCTTCTTGGACAACTTCTGTCGGCTCCATCAACGATTTGGCTGTTAAGTACGATACTGGTCATATTGCCTGCATCAATGCTGACATCTATCTGCCCTGGCTTGTTAGTCAACGTGCCAAGAACAACGGCGTAGCCTCCCTATCCGACATCGGCGGACCGCAATGCGTAGACACTGTCGAGTTCCGTCCCTGGGGCGTCAGACTGGACAAAGAACAGAATGGCGACATTTCCCAACCACGGCATGGCACATGACGTTACCCATCATATAGATGTGCCTGTCGAGTTGCTCCATCACGTCAAGGACCATCATGCTCAACTAGACTTGAACAGTATTATACAGTTACCATACACGCAAAGCCCACGAGGGCATCAGGAACTCGAATAAATCGTCATGGCCGTTATAAACCTCTATCCATGCAATCATAACAGAACAGGGCAGTGTAGGCTATCAGATGGGATAGCCCTGATATGCGACGTCAAAACAAAAACCGCCCTCTTGCCTTTCTCCGCGCCCTTTTCCGTCCGAAACCTGTATGTATCCCAAAGGACCAAATCCCCCCTTTCTTTTTGTTCTTCTTTGTTGCTGTTCTTCCATGTATGTATGTTCAGCCTGGTATTTCCCATCCCTTCCCATCCCTTCCCTTCCTTCGCGTCCTGCCGGCGCGCGTCTTGCTTGTCGAGGGAGAGACGTGATCCTCTCGATCGAGACGCCCGCCAAATTTCCTCTTTTTGTTCCCTCCAGAGTAATCGTCAAAGCATTAAGGGCCCTGAGGCCTTGAAGTGAAAAAGAAAACAAAAGAAAACGTTACGTTTCCTCATAAACACAAAGGGACAACGCAAGAAAATTCGTAAATAAACTGACAACCCCTCACAAGTCAAGCAAGTCATGCTCGCGCGAACGAGTACGGCATCAACGCCGCAGCCTTCTTGTTCCGTCTACCTTATTACTTGTGAAAGTCATTAAGAGCCTTTGTTGCTCATGCCGTTGCGTCGCTGAGTCCATGCCGGTGAGTCCATGGATCGTGACCAGTGGCTGCCAGGGGGCATCATGGCGAGTATCCAGAGGATCGAGTCGTGCTATGTCGAGGTTGGCTGTCCTGACGCATCATACCCTGATCCGAGGCCGTCGCTATGCAAAGAATTCCATAATTATTTTGTACACGCTCTAGTGAGCAGGAGACGACTAGTTGACAGTCATCATTTGCATCCGCTGTGGCAGCCCGGATGAGGGCGAGTTTTCCGGCGACACCTCCATCAGTGAGTTGTTGCCGCGGCTTCGGATGCCTCTTCGTTGCGGGCTTGCGTTGGGATCGTCAAACACTCGAGTAAAGGCTGGGCTAGAGTCGAGACGCTCGTGTCGAGGAGTTTTTACCGGACTCTGCGTGATCTGATCCGTTCGTCGAATAATATCGGACAGGGAGTCTCGCAGATCACCAGCCCTCTTGACCAGAGCCTTGAGGCTATTTGTGTCAAAGTGCACCTTGCCATCGTTGGGAGCTTGGTCGGTTACGCGATGCTGCATAGCCCCAATGACTGAGCGGACCACTCCAGATACGTCGTGGGCTTTGCTGTGCCTGTTCTCGGGTGTCCGGGGACGGCTCGATCGACTCGGCTGATGGTTGTCTGTCAGTGGCCAGTTGCCAAAGATGTCGTCCTCGGGGGAAAAGACGGATCGGCGACGGGGAGAATGGCGTTCTCGTACAACAGCAGTTTTTGACATTGCGGGCTCGTGCCCGTCAAACGCAGCATCCAACCGGTCCATCGAGTGTGCGTCGAATCCTTCATCACCAAAGCGTTCATCAATATCGAATGCGTCAAAGTTGATCGACGACGTCGACTTTTGGTCATCATCCTCATCCAACGACTCTTCATCGGGGGATGCCAGGGCAATGATGCCATCAGCCTCCTCCCACAGGTGGCTCTGTGGTCCATCGAGGATATCCATGTCTCGCCCGTGCCGGCAGAGACGCTTCAGGTCGTTGACGAGAAGGGAAAACTCGCGAATGTGTCCCGAGTGGGCTTTGACACTCGGCTGCGTCGCGCGGATCGACTCTGGGACTGCAAACACCTTGTCATCTTTGTCGTTGCTACCCAGACTGCTACCACCAAACTCAAAGTCGTCATCCCAGTCCTCGCTGGCAGTCTTTGTCCCCAAACCCCATGTACCATACTTTGAAGCCGACTTGGAGTCATCCGGGGAGTCGTGCACCACGGGGACACTCTGGCTTCGGACATGTGTTGGCGTGGGACCTTTGCGGATGGCGGACCGTCCGCCTCTAGAGTCCATCTCCTGCTTAGCATAGGCCGTCTTGGGCCGGGGCGACCGTCCAGATTCAAACTTGTCGTGAGTCGGGGGCTCGCTCCAGTCAAAGAGTGTGCTGAGAGGCCGCTCATTGTGATCGTGATCGGGGTGTCCATTACCACTAATGTTGGCGAGGGCGAGACGCACGTTGGGGTTGATGCCCCTGGAATTCAACGAGCTCCCTTTGGAGGGAGGCGACAGGGGGTTGCATGGAAGCTCGTCATCCCTGGCCCAATCGTCGTCAAAGTCGTCGTCCAAGGACAGCCTGCTGTACTCCTTGGTTGCAGAGATTGATACGTTGCGGGGGGACGAGTCGAGCCTGAAGCGCGGTGACTCCCGGCGGTTGGCGTCCCGGTTGACAGTGCGGACAGGCGTGACGTTCTCGTCCTCCTCCATGATCTTGTCATCCTCATCCCAGGTCCGGCCTAGCATCTCATGGATGGACAGGCGCTTTGTCTTTCCATTGCCGTTGGCTGTGCTCGGTGGTGATTCGTCGTACATGGACTCCAACGGAGTCTCGACGGCTCGGGCGCGACCAGATGCGACGGTGCGCAGCGAGTCAAACATGGTGTCACTCTTGAAGTCGGTGTCATCGTCGTCGCCAGAGGTACAGTCCCTGGTGTCCTCAGAACTCTCCATGGTAGATGTCCTGTCGTGCTGCGGTGCCCTAAGTTGTGACATCGCAGTGGAGCTGACAGAACTTCCAGAGGGCTGGTTAGGCCGGGTGTGGTTGGAGACCCCGCCAGAAGACCCTAACCGCGAAGCATCCACATGGAAACTTGAAAGCCTTGAAAGCGGGGGGACGGGCGACGACGAGTTCCTTTTACGCGTTCGCAACTGCGCAACGGCAGCTGAACCAAGGGACAATCCCTGCCGGCCCGGCGATGGTGATGATGGGGGGAGGGTCAATTCCAGCGGTGGATTGGCTCGAGCCTCGGCGCCAGCCTGCGCGCCAGTGACCGGTTCCGACACATGTCGCTTATTTCCGATCCTGGGTTCTGCGCCACGTTTTGGCCGCCGAATACTCCCTGACTTTACCGCCCATGTACCTGCAGAAGCGAATGGCATCGAGACGGATTTTCGGGGCACTCGAGATGGCGTGCCCTCGGGGGACGGTGTTGATTCCACCAGCGCCGGAACCGGTCGGGCTTCTTCCTGGATGTGAGCGGCCGGCAGCAGTCCTCTCGGGGCTGACGTCGCTGAAACCATTCTCGGTTTCACCAGATGGACCCTGCTTCGCTCGTCGTCGATGCAGATGCGCTTAGCAGGTGCTCGAGCATGCGGGCTCAGCTCACCGAACCGGCCCGAGCCTGCGCGGCCGATGCTAGATGTCCTAGAGTGAAAAAATGATGCCCATCCACGTCTTGCAGATGATGATCTTGAAGGGGGGTCAATCGCCGGCGGAGTGAGGAACTCGTGGGGCCGATGATCGTCGAATGAGAAATTGTTAGATGTCGGGGTATTGATAATGGGGGAATCGGGACGGAACTGCTGCAGAGTCGCTGACCGCTGGTGGCTCGTTGCAGGTCGTCGGAGAACTGGGAGAGTCGGCAGGTGGGATTTCGAACGTCGTCGCGGTGGGTCCGGGTCGTTGCGGCTCGACGTGGATCGCTTGACGAGCTTGTTCGGGGGGAGAGTTGGTGTTGTCGGCCCTCTAAGGATCGGAGCTGCTGAGCCGTGTGAGAAGATGGAGGGAGTGTCCTGGCCGGCGCTGGATCTCGAGCTCTCGTGACGAGACAGCGGTCGGATAGATAGGCGCCTTATCCAAGATCCATTGGACGAGATTGAGTCTCGAGACTCGGGGATGATGGCTGGCGAGTCGGGCTGCCTCACAAACGACGACTTCCTGCTGCTGACCTGGGGAGGAGTCGACTGGATCTGGGGCATGGGAGGTCGCTGGTAACGAGAAAGGGGAGGTCTCGAGGCGGTGGACGGGCGTGGGAGGGTGTGATAGTGCGAGCCGTGTGCAGACGTCGCGACGGAGCTCGTTGCGGGCCGTGACGAAGGAGAGTTGGCAGCTGGAGTGCGAGAGTGAGAGCCGCGGTCTGTAGACACTCGTCTGGAATGGGAGGCAGGTCGAGTCGAGGAGTTGGCTTCGGTGGTGGGCTGGCCGAACACCAAACCACTGGCCGCTGCAGCGATGGCAGTGCCCGTTCCAACAAGCTGAAGGCAAAGACGGTCAATGACTGCTGCAACAGGAAATACGGTGGGCAAGCCACGGCGAAGAGGGTTTGTGGGTGATCAGAGGAAGTGTAGGATGTGGGTGGGATAGGCCAAAGTCTATTAGCCATGTGATGACTGTGATGATGAAGTCGGCGCAGTGGGTTGGATTTGCGGGGGACAAGGTTAGCATCAAACTTACACTTGGAACGGCCTGCATGGTTGCTCGAGGAAGCGGAAGCCCTACTCAAGCGAGAGAGAGAAGAATGCAGCGGCTAGCATTCTAGAGGAGGATGGCGGTGCTGAATACGGACGGGATGCGCATCGTCTCAAGCCATGGACCTGAAGAATCGAGAGTCGTCCAAAGCTTCCTTCTCTCGGGGAGAATATGCCGTTGTAACAATGCAACCCACCAGCGCTCAACGGACGTCCGAGTGAGAGAACGGGACTAGACCGGGACAAACAGCAAACAATCGTCGGTTCCCCGGTGAGCGTCGGTCGCTATGTCGGTGGGAAAGAGGGTAGCGGAGATGAGTGAGTGAGCGAGCGAAACTCCTCAAAGTGAGTGGGCTGAGGATTCGGTGGACTGGGCTTCCAAGGTCCGGGATGGAGTGAGAGCTGGAAGCTGCGGCCGCGGTGGGGAGACTGGTAGACGCGCCGGCTCGAGGTGAAGCAGCCGCGTGATGGAGCTGGAGATCTGAAGCCGCCACTACGGGAACGTCGTTGGAAGAGAGTGAGGGAGGGGAGGGGGTGAAGGGTGAGGATGGGAAAGACGTTGTTTTCCTTCTTGGAGGTTTTTTTTCTCTGGTCCCTTTTCTCAGCTCCTCGCCGGCTTGCCCTGGCTTTTTTTTTTCTCCCCTGGAACCCTTTCGGTGACGGACAGTGGCAGAATCCCAGTTGCCTACCTTACCAGCTCATCAATCAAATCAAATCAGCAGCGGCAGAGAAAAGAAAATAAAAGCAGGAGGAACTGCAGGAGACTGGGCAGCCAGTAGAGAGAAAAGGCCAACCGCTGGAACCAAACAGGAACCTGCTTCTCTGGCGAGCCCTGCAAGCTGGAGATTGCAAGTGAGATTTGGGCGAGGACGGATCGCCTCTGCAGGGATGGATGAGCGCCGGCCAGGGCATCCCAGGACCAGGACCTGCCTGCCCGCCCGCGCCCAGAGTGTGTCCCTTATTAGCGGGCGGAGCCACTGAACGTCTAGCGCCGCTGCGGGCCTCAGGGCCCCTATAGAACCCCCCTCACTGGGCGCCCAGGCACTCTCTGCTCTGCAGACCTGTGGGCTGCCGGCGGGCTGCGGCGCGGCGCCAGAGACCGAGACGTCCACTAACATGGTGAGCACATCGGGCAGGTACAGACACTGCCTGGGGGTTGATTGGCGTCGGATGAGCTGGGGGGGCGTCTCAGGCGCTGAGCAGCAGGAGAGATTGGGGGAGCTGAATTGAGTGGAGAGGAGACGTCCATGGCACCCATGGGATCCATCATGAGCATTACTTGCAGTAGTGAATTGCGCACAGCGGGTGAATTACAACTTCGATAGGCTGTGGATTAAAAATTGTGCAGTATTCTATACAATATTGCTCTCCAGTCTCTGCTATTAGGGGTTCCATATGATCCATTCGACGGATGGAGGCCATCAAACTCTTCGTCTCAGGTCATTACATACGCATGTTAGCGCGCGCGCGGGTTGACCACCATCATTTGCCGTTCCAAGGAAAGACTGCTATTCTGGTCCGTAGGTCCCTCTCTCTCGATCAGAGCTCCAGCTGCAGCGGAAAAGCACCCTGGTCATGGAACCTCTGGGCGGGTTGGTTGCGTAGGTTACTTCATTCACCCTTGGCTCTTCGGGGGTCGCATCTCTTACAGCGGCATTTCTGCAGCAGAAAAGTCGCATGGTTTACCCTCTGCCTTGTCTGTTTGAGGTGAGCAGAGCCTAGTCTGCTCATTCGACGACCGAGATCAGAGGAGAGATCATGCCAGGGCAGGCTCCTTGCCTTCTCTCCCATTTCGTCCTGTTCCCCCGGGCCCCCGGAGGTGACGACGACGGGGGTCACAACGGGATGGAGTCCCTCCGGGGGACGGGCTATCCAGAGTGCAAGCAAGAGAGATAGATCCCTACCGTAGGCTCAGAGACCGAGAAACATAATAACGGAGACCCTGTCGGTTGCTTGCCCAACGCGGCGAGTTTGCCTCGAACTGCCCGTGCCGTCTGCATCACCAACATGTTGTCACAGGTATGCCGCCCTGGGTGATCTCGCCATCAGTCAGAGCTTGTTGGGTGTCATGGGATGCAATCATGGTCCAAATCTCCATCTGCATCATACAACGTGTACATGCACGCTGCGGTCGCACAACGGGCCCGTTCCGGAGGCCAAGAAGTGACCTGTTTATCAACAGACTTGACCATTATGAATCTACAAGTCAGAATAAACCTGTCTTCATCAGGTATCAATTCGCGAGCTGCAGAGTAAGCAGGGCTTTTTATACGGCTGCTAAAAAGGGGGTTGTGCTCCCATTGACTTTACATCTTGCATCTGAATTGCACTGCACCCACTGCCTGAGATCTGTCTGTCCAACAGCATCTCGATGGGCCAGCCTGAACTGTACATGTACGCCGGGAGGGAGGGTTCGCGTGCCTGGTAAGAGTTCGTCTACAGTACCATCCCGTTTCTGCACTTGGCCATCCGTCCGACTCCCTCACGAGCGAACGAACCGAACGTCAACACACCAACAAGATACTTGCTTGCCTACCTTTGGATACCCGTGCTTCAGCTTGCTTGGTCCTACTCCACACTTCCTCCTTGGTTCTTCATGCATGACGGTCCCATGGCGCGCCCCGCTCCGCTGAGGAAAATGGCCGCCGGGGAACCGGCCAACAACAAACGACGAGACTGGAATTCCGGCGCGAGCATGAGTGAGTGAGTAAAGACGAGGAGAAGCAAGTCGCCTCTCTTGTCCTCCATGTCCTGCTTGTCCTCCTCAACTGTCAGCCTGGAGAGCAGATGCAGATATCATGTGCTACCGGCCACGACGCTGAGAGTTCCAATGGCAACCTCAGGGACCCAGCTCAAGCGAGTGGCGCAGGGCAGGGTCCGAGAGAGAGGTGCTGTATTGTTTTGAAAAGCTTCATGATTGCATCATGTGCCATCATTGCATCTGATTCTAGAGACATCAACAGAGCCAGCCGTCATGTCTTTGAATAATCTTTGGTAGCTGCTTCGGGGGTCACGGCCCGACCCCAACAGGAGAGTCATGGTTGTATGTTGACGAACCTGCCACGTCCCGAAGAGGTTCGTGTTTTACGACGTAGTTCAAGTTTGTGGTAGGCTCTACCAGGTTTTGGTCCGTAGAGACAATCAGCTTGGCTTGATATTTGCTCCTGGTGCTTGGTCCACCCCGGCCTATACAACCACGACGTATTGCTGCGGCAGAGTTTATTGCCTTTGAGTGAGACGAGACGTCTCTTTCATTTCCAGAACGGGGCGCACGTGTCGCAGCGCCCTTGCAGATGCTCAATGCTGGCTCGTCTCGCAGACAATGGCATTGGACGCTGTCAGTTGTTGAGGCCCCCCATCTGCCTGTTTCATTGCCGTCCACTCTCCAGTAAACAATAACAACAACATCATCAACACGAAGTGCCCCAGTCCAGTCCAACCGGGGCGAAGCAACGCAAGGCAAGGAAAAGCAAGGCAAAAGCAGTCTCCCGCCCCTGCTCGCATTACTGAGGGGTTCCATGAAACGTCCATTGGCAACTTAACCCCTCCCCAAAGCCCGAGAGTCATGGGTATCGGAATGTTTTCGACGAGCTTTCGATCAAGATCCGACGAGGCGCTTGCGCATCCCAGTGGGGCGAGGCATCTCAAGCATCTGCCCTTTCAAGGCGGGCACCATTCAGATGTTCCAGATGGAAATTTGCAGCGCGCACCAAGTCCGTACTGTAAGCCAGCCATAGGCGATCCTCCTCGTGTTGAGGCAGAGGCCCGCCGACTGGGACGGGAGAGCAGGGAACCCACATCCCGGTTGCAGTAGAGTCAGGTCAAGGCCAAGATAAGGCTGGCTCACAAACTCTGTTGATGCTTGAAGCCTAGTTAGCGCTCACGAACTGGTTTTCCCAACGGTACAGTACAGTACAGTACATGTGTGTACCTGCGGAAGCCAAACATGTCGTTGAAAAGACAACTCGTACCTGAAACAAGGCAGCCATAATAAATCCTTCTTCTCCATCCCATGGGACGTCTGTGCTGGGTCATCCCTTGGTCCATGCAGAGTCTGATGCATCGTAGACGCAGATGAATCTATCTATCCCAGGGAGAAGGAGACGAAAAAACAATTCAGCCCCAGCATGCGAACCAGTAATCTTGCCACTGGAGTCATCCGAAACCCACCGATCATGTCTTGATCTGGCCATGCACCGAGTGAGCATCGTAAGCAAGGTCGGCTCTCAGTTGAACAATCATGTTGATGCCAACCAGTCCAATTTCCACAAGACCTCCTCGGGCTCCTCAACGGCGGCTAGCAGTACCGATAGACGTGCCAAGTGCTCATGGCTAGCTCACTCCTAGTGCTCACGATCCAGGCTGACGCAATGCCTGAGTTGCTTGTCTTGTGATGACCCTAAACCCAAGTGCCATGGGATGCTTGTCGATTCCACAGAGCCGGGTTTGACCACCAGGCCGATCGGTAAACAAAATCCCTCTCCGCGGTGGCTGGCTGGCTAGGGTCCTATTTTGAGGCTCATGGCATTCAGTCGAGGCATCGAGGAATGTGTGCTTCCCCGCAAAAAATCCGACTCGTCACGATCGACGACGTGTTGGTTGCATGTCTGTGGTTTCCTCTTGTTATCCCGTTCACTGTCTCATGCGGCTACCGACGATGCGAGCACAGAGGCGCATGACGAACGAGGCGCGCATCTGCCCACGGGCCTGGAACATGCAGGCTCAGATCCGGAGGCGGACTATTGCTGTGGGCTGAGGCTGAGGCTGAGGCCTGTCGAGCGAGTTTGCAATTGACATCCTGGTAAGTTGGAGTTGGGTATTTGGGTTGGGATGAGACATTGGACCCATTTGAATTGGTAGTCGAGGAGCCGAGTATAACAGTTGTATTATGATAGTGATCATTCACCTCGAAATCTGATACATCAATCAATATCAGCTGTTCAGGCATTTGTTCAAGAGACCGGTAATGAAAAGGTCCACATGAAATTCAAAGCAAAGATCTAACCAGCAAAAAGAGCTCCATACTGACATGGGCTTCTCCGTTCTCGGTCCACGCTTCATCGGTGGTTTGGAGCTATCCCACACCAAGTGGAGGCAACGCCGAGCTCAGATGGACATGACGTTAAATCGACCATCGCTTACGATGGCGCCGTGTGTAGCTCGGGCGGCCACGAGTGCCGGCGTCCAAATGATGGATGGCAGACCAGGGCAGTCGTGCTTCACCAAGTGAGAGTGAGACAAAAACGTCCGTGGTCTCGGCCCCTTGGTGTTGTGTGTGGTGGGGGGGAATGAATCTTGATGGAGCCTCAAGAGCCGCAATCTCCCAGTAAAAACATAAAACATAACAAAGGAAGAAAGAAGAGAGAGTTATTCTTCTCGGCACGTAATGTATTGTACAGTACGTAATGGCGTGCAGAAAGTCCTTGCATCGATCTCCCGTAATGCAGATGGATATCGAGCGGATCTCCAATGCAATGTTGTGCAGAACCTGTACGCAAGCAACATGATAGCTCGGTTGGCACAAGATGGTTTACACTGCCAGCCAATGGCCACAATGGTAACAACAAAAACATCCGTTGACCGAAACCGAGGTTGACGCGTCGCGTGTCGCGATCATCCATAACACACATCGCACACACTCTCGACGGACTATTTTAGAGTTTTCCGGGGTGCGATTGGCGCACGAGATTTGGGCTGAAGAGCTGCTGAATGCGGCGTAGATTGGAATTCGTGGCATCTCGTCATTGCTGAGCCGTTGTCCAATGGCTCAATAACCAACATGATTTTTGATAAGCGATCCGAAAAGCTCCTGCATGCTCCCAGGGTGACCCTGTCACTGTCGACTCGAGTATCGGGTCCAACGTGGTGCAGAGTCGGACAAGACTGCGATGCGAACTTGAGCAGCCAGCACCTTGGCCTTAAGCTCGCATACCAGAATCGGGCGCTATTGACGACCTAGATGTCACGGGAGACGGAATCGGGTCATGTATGCATGCCGTTAATTTGCCTGGGAACAGGTTCAGGTTCAGGTTCTAGTTCCCACCAAACAGCTCGACAGCATTATCCTGGGTTGGAGCTGGAGGGGAGGCTCCTCACCGCCAGTTGGCTCGTATCCCCTCCATCTCCTCCGATCTGAATGTCTGGCCATTGCTGACCCGCAAGCCGGCAGCGCCCAGCGAGAATCAATGAGGCTGTCATGATGGACTTGACTACTGCAGGAGGAGATTGAAGGCTGTGGGGAAACTGGAGATGCTGATGTCTGATTGTCCAACTGAAGCGAGGGATCAATATGTGAGGGTGATAGGGTAGGGATGCAAGCAAGGGACGAGTAATTGATGGTAGCATCCGACGCGTAAGTATTAGGTCTTGTCTTGGATGATCCAGAAATAGATCTATGCCAATCATTGAGTCTTGGGGCGTTGCTGAATGAAGCATCAATTCTCGTCGTGAGCATGCAAGTTGAAAGGCTTACCCTACACCACCATCGGGCATTAAACCTCCGTGCTCCGATGTCACCACAAATTTCAACGACACCTCAAGTCTTTGGCGGGGCAGCTTTACTACTATCGAACGAGATACGAAACTTGACAGTAGTGACGCAACAGCAGCTGCGCATTGAATCAGACTAGAGTTTCGGGTATCAACTGCCGAATCGTCATTACTTCAGCATCGATCATGGAGGCTGATATCAGAGCCGTGCTGCCCAATATCGACCCGGTGGTGTCGGAGTATTCTGTGGGATATCTCACCCACGCTTCGACTGCCTACTCGGAGGAGGAGGAATCTTCTGGTGTTTCTCCACTGAACGAGGCTGCCATCGCCATCACCGAGCTTCTCCTGTCCGCATCGGGCCAGGTGAATGCTGAGCTGGAGGAAAAGATCAAGCAGCTGGTAGAGAAATGGGTTGACAAGTATACCGAGGCCAATGGCGGTCAGAGACGAGGCCCTTCGACGGTCAAGCGTCTCGACCAGACCATCCAGGTGAGCCAGCAGCGCAACATGTCTTCGACTCTTGCCGTGGCCACTGGAGGCGTGGATCTCGAGTCGGCAAACGCTAGAAAGGTCGAGTCCAAGGTCGACCGAAAGAAGCTCGAAAAGGCCGAACGCAAGATCGCCGCCAAGCAGCAAAAGAAGACATTCAAGACTGTCGAGTACGAGGCATCCAGGCTGCTCGAGCAACCCGACTCTACACAGTCATACGAAGAGTTCTACATGGCCGTCAACCCTCTTCAACTGGGCTCCAGCTCCGCAAACAAGACAAAGGATGTCAAGCTCGACAACATCGATGTGTCTATTGGTGGAAACCGTATTCTTACGGATACGACACTCACGCTTGCTTATGGTCACCGATATGGTTTGGTCGGTCACAACGGTGTTGGTAAATCTACGCTGCTCCGAGCCCTGTCGAGACGTGAGGTTGCTATTCCGACACATATTTCTATTCTGCACGTCGAGCAGGAGGTAAGACCCCGTTGTATCTGGATTGGGAGGCGGCTAACAAGGTAGATTACTGGTGACGATACCCCGGCTATCCAAGCGGTCCTGGATGCAGATGTCTGGCGCAAGGTTCTCCTCAAGGAGCAAGATGTAAGTACCTTGGCACACTAATAGGTGGCATCACTGACAATCGTAGCAAATCTTGGTACGACTCGCAGAGCTGGAAGAACAGCGAGCCTCCCTGGCCGATACCTCTGCCGATGCAGCCAGACTTGACCACGACAAGGAGACCCAGGACACCAAGCTTGGCGACATTCAAGCTAAGCTGGCTGAGATGGAATCAGACAAGGCCGAGTCACGAGCTGCTAGTATCCTCGCTGGTCTTGGTTTCTCAGCCGAACGACAACAATTTGCCACCAAGACGTTCTCTGGTGGTTGGAGAATGCGTCTGGCCCTTGCCCGAGCCCTATTCTGCGAGCCCGACCTTCTGCTTCTGGACGAACCGTCCAACATGTTGGATGTCCCTTCGATTGCCTTCTTGTCAGATTACCTCCAGACCTACCCCAGCACCGTCCTTGTCGTCTCTCACGACAGAGCATTCCTCAACGAGGTTGCCACCGACATCATCCACCAGCACTCGCAGCGACTTGACTACTACCGCGGAGCCAACTTCGACTCCTTCTACGCTACTCGCGAAGAACGAAAGAAGGTGGCCAAGCGAGAGTACGAGAACCAAATGGCCCAGCGAGCCCATCTCCAGGCCTTTATCGACAAGTTCCGTTACAACGCAGCCAAGTCATCAGAAGCTCAGTCGCGTATCAAGAAGCTCGAGAAGATGCCAGTCCTCGAACCTCCCGAGGCCGAGTACAATGTCAAGTTTACGTTTCCAGAGGTGGAGAAGTTGTCGCCCCCTATCGTGCAAATGACGGACGTCACCTTTGGCTACAACAAGGACAATATCCTCCTACGACATGTGGACCTGGATGTGCAGCTGGACTCTCGAATTGGTATCGTTGGCCCCAACGGTGCTGGTAAGACTACGATCCTCAAGCTCCTCATTGGTAAGCTTGACCCTTCGTCTGGTCTAATCTCGCAACACCCCCGTCTCCGAATTGGATTCTTTGCTCAGCACCACGTTGATGCCCTTGACCTTAACGACAGCGCTGTGGGTTTCATGGCCAAGAACTATCCTGGACGAACAGACGAAGAGTACCGACGAAGACTGGGTGCCTTTGGTATCACTGGCACAACTGGTCTGCAAAAGATGGCACTGCTGTCTGGTGGTCAAAAGTCTCGTGTGGCGTTTGCTTGCCTGGCTCTGACGAACCCCCACATCCTGGTGCTGGACGAGCCTTCCAACCATCTTGATATCGAAGCCATGGACGCTCTGGCGGAGGCGCTTAACGAGTTCCAGGGTGGTGTTTTGATGGTGTCGCACGACGTGACGATGCTGCAGACTGTATGCACGTCGTTGTGGGTGTGCGATGGAGGTACGGTTGAGAAATTCCCCGGAGATGTGCAGCAGTACAAGAAGAGGATTTCTGCACAGGCGAATGCGGCGGGAGTTGTCAAGCAGCATTAAGCTGGATGCTGTGTTGGTTAGAGTATGAAATGGATGTTGTTCATGCTCAACTTTGGCTGAACTATGGACCATGAACTGTGATGTGAATGTTGAATCTATGAGGGTTAACTAAGTGATCATACCGTATTCTGACCCCAGCAGCTTCTTAATATCCATCATCGTGTTGTTAATAACCTCGGAATCTTAAATGCTGATCAGCCGGTGTCAACGGTGGTCCGGTATATTGCAAGTCGCCCGAGAGTGGGGCATCAACTCCCCAGGCTGTCGGTCCATGTGGCTGGTGTTGATATGAAGCTGCCGGTTGACCGTTGAATCTGCAAGCCCTAGATCTGTTGTAAGACATCAAATCTCGAGTTGAATTGAATATAGGTACGTAGTTGTATATATCTATCGAGCCCGTTGCATACAATTCCATCTTCAACTCGCATTGTATCGAATCTGCCCGCTCATGACCAGTTGGTAGCGCGCCTTGCCAGTTTGACGCGCGCACAGACCAAGGGCCAGGTCAACAAAGAAGCCTCAGTGGTCCAATGGCCTGGAAAGAACCGCCGTGCCCCTGTTTACCCCCTGGAACCGTGGCGGTGAACAATTTCTACTCCCGCCCTCCCTCGCTCCAAAAGTCAACATTCCCCATAAACTACACCACATCCTACCTCTCCCAACCCACTTCCTCTCCCCCATCTCGAAGCTAAGGCTCCTTCAGCTCTCGACTTCTTTGGCCCATCTTCTTCCCCTACTCCTCCAACCACGTCCCACCACATCCGTCAATATGCGTGAGATTGTGAGTCCTCCCCGCAGTCCTGCTGGTGTTACCGCGTCGAGCTTGGTGCCCCTGATTCTACCCCGCTAGGCGGCAGATCGAGCAACACCCGGTAGCTGCAGCTTCATCATGATCACCAACTAACGAGTCTCTCCAAACAGGTTCACCTTCAGACCGGTCAGTGCGTAAGTATTGCGTCGCCTGTTTCGCTGGTGGGATACTCATAATCATCAGGGTAACCAAATCGGTGCTGCTTTCTGGCAGACCATCTCTGGCGAGCATGGCCTCGACAGCAATGGTGTCTACAACGGCACCTCGGAGCTCCAGCTCGAGCGCATGAGCGTCTACTTCAACGAGGTATGTTGCCTGGCATCTATGCCAAATCTAGCTGACATCTGTAGGCCTCTGGCAACAAGTACGTCCCTCGCGCCGTCCTCGTCGATCTTGAGCCCGGTACCATGGATGCCGTCCGTGCTGGTCCTTTCGGTCAGCTCTTCCGTCCCGACAACTTCGTCTTCGGTCAGTCCGGTGCTGGCAACAACTGGGCCAAGGGTCACTACACTGAGGGTGCCGAGCTCGTCGACCAGGTCCTCGACGTCGTTCGCCGCGAGGCTGAGGGCTGCGACTGCCTTCAGGGCTTCCAGATCACCCACTCCCTTGGTGGTGGTACCGGTGCCGGTATGGGTACTCTGCTCATCTCCAAGATTCGCGAGGAGTTCCCCGACCGAATGATGGCCACTTTCTCCGTCGTTCCCTCTCCCAAGGTCTCGGACACCGTCGTCGAGCCTTACAACGCCACCCTCTCGGTTCACCAGCTGGTCGAGAACTCCGATGAGACCTTCTGCATTGACAACGAGGCTCTCTACGATATTTGCATGCGCACCCTTAAGCTGTCTAACCCCTCGTACGGCGATCTCAACTACCTCGTCTCCGCCGTCATGTCCGGCGTCACCACCTGCCTTCGATTCCCCGGTCAGCTGAACTCTGACCTCCGAAAGCTCGCCGTCAACATGGTTCCTTTCCCCCGTCTGCACTTCTTCATGGTCGGCTTCGCTCCCCTGACCAGCCGCGGCGCCCACTCTTTCCGCGCTGTCAGCGTTCCCGAGCTCACCCAGCAGATGTTCGACCCCAAGAACATGATGGCTGCTTCTGACTTCCGCAACGGTCGCTACCTGACCTGCTCTGCCATCTTGTAAGTTTTGTTTTCAGATTTGTCGAGCAATCGCTAACATTTCCCAGCCGTGGCCGTGTCGCCATGAAGGAGGTCGAGGACCAGATGCGCAACGTCCAGAACAAGAACTCGTCCTACTTCGTCGAGTGGATCCCCAACAATATCCAGACTGCTCTCTGTGCTATCCCCCCTCGTGGCCTTACCATGTCCTCCACCTTTATCGGAAACTCTACCTCCATCCAGGAGCTCTTCAAGCGTATCGGCGAGCAGTTCACTGCCATGTTCCGACGCAAGGCTTTCCTTCACTGGTACACTGGTGAGGGTATGGACGAGATGGAGTTCACTGAGGCTGAGTCTAACATGAACGATCTCGTCTCCGAATACCAGCAGTACCAGGATGCTGGTATTGACGAGGAGGAGGAGGAGTACGAGGAGGACCTTCCTGAGGGCGAGGAGTAAAACAGTCCGACTGATCCAATGACATAGCCGGCGTGCACTTCTTTTCGGTGTAGTGTTGTAATTCAGGGGTTAAGATATCCTCAATGGCAGTACCAAAGTACTGATCGGTAAATTCAGAGTACCATTGTACCAATCATTTTATCAATCAATCTCTAATTGTCTCATGTGACTGATGTTATTGTACCTACTTGATGATGGAGGTGACCCATTGAAGTTGATATCTACCGACACGTGATTAGATGACTAAGCGAAAAAGTTGAGCCCATTGCAGGTCACCTTGTTCATACAACCGCATCGCAGCACACGACAGCCATTACGACACCAATGGCTGCCATGTTTGCTCCCAGCCGGGGGAGGCAATTGGGCCATGCCATTGCCTCCAACCCCGTCACTCTCCCCGGGTTTCTCGTACCGGCATGGCAGGCCACGACCCCCAGGATGGCCCCTCGGGCGACCGCCCTCTTCTCGACCACCTCGAAACGACCCTCCAAGCTCGGCCGGACACCTCTCTCGATCCCCCCCGGCGTGGAGCTGAAGATTGGCGAGCCTTTTGCACGAAAGGACCTGACGACGTACAAGCGGGTGTTTAAGAAGACTATTAGTGTCAAGGGACCGTTGGGTGCGTTTACTTGACAAGCATTGGAGGAGGCTGCGAGTTGCTGACTTCCATGGTGTAGGAGAGCTGAGCCTTGAGGTCCCTGACTTTGTGACTCTTGAGCAGGATACTGATAACCGTATGGTTTCGCTCGGTGTTCAAGATTCGGAAGTGAAGCAACAGCAGGAGATGTGGGGTATGTACATTCAACCCCCCCCCTCAGACGAGAGCACAGCTAACAAACGCAGGCACATCATGGGCATACCTCAAAAACTACATCATGGGCGTCTCGGAAGGTCACACGGCCATTCTCCGTCTCGTAGGTGTTGGTTACCGAGCGTCAGTCGAGGAGCGCGGAGCCAAGGAGGAGTTCCCGGGACAGCGGTTCCTGTGTCTCAAGCTGGGCTTCACGCATCCGGTCGAGGAGGGTATCCCCAAGGGCGTCACGGTGACTACGCCGGCGCCCACACGTATCCTCATCGAGGGCATTGACCGTGAGGTTCTCATGTCGTTTGCTGGGCGGGTGCGCAAGTGGAGGCCCCCGGAGCCGTACAAGGGCAAGGGCGTCTTCATCAACGACCAGACCATCAAGCTGAAGCAAAAGAAGATCAAATAGAGGATTTCGCCGACCTTTTTCTTTGGTGGCTGGTTGGAACGCAGCTGGCGTGTGTATTCTAGTCTCGTGTGTACAACGTGTACTATCTTAAGGCATATACAAAAACTACTACTTTTTTCTCTCTCTCTCTCTCGCTCATTGTTTATTGCTTTGCGCTCAGAACCTCCTGGACTACTTGGAGAACCTTGTCATGCACAGCAGCAGGGGCGGCAATAACACCCTTGTTGTTGGCCAGAGTCCGTCCGACGGCAAAGTCGAGACGCTTGCCGTGGATGTCTGTCACCTGGCCACCAGCCTCGCGGACGATGAGGTCGCCGGCAGCGTGATCCCAGATCTTTTCTTGGTAGGTAGCCTTGACGGGCAGACGGAGGTAAATGTCACCAGCACCACGGGCGATGGAGCCGTACTTGGCCTGGCTGTCCATGCGGACGCTGGGCTCAGTGATGCCGAGCTTCTGAGAGATGAGAGCCTGGTCGTCGTGCGCTGAGTGACCAGCTTCGACACTCTCGCAGAAGGTGGCCTTGGAGAGGTCATCGAGGCTTCGCATGGAGATGGACTTTTCAGGCGCAAGAGCACCAGCGGTCAGAGGGCGGCTGTTTGCGCCGTGGCCCTGAACGGCAGAGAAGACAACACCGCGACCCTCGTCGGTGGCATTGGAGCCAATGTCGCTAGTCAGACGAGCAGAGTCGTCGACAGGAAGGTTAGGGCAGCCGAGGACGCCAACCTTGACATCGCCGTCGACCATGAGACCCAGGCAAACAGCGTACTGACCACCACGGAGGAAACCCTTGGTACCGTCAATGGGATCAATGGCCCAGATACGACCAGAAGCACCTCCCTTGCTGTTTCCTCGGTCGATGAGCTCAAGCATGTCGTCAACGTCCTTGATAGGTCCTCCGAGCTTGACCTCTGCCTCTTCATCATCGAGCTTTGTATCCTTGACGAGGTCCCAGATGGTCTGCTTCAGGTTGGCGTCCTCGCGGAGCTGAGCAGCCTCCTCCTCAGCGACGATGGCGTCATCAGGAAAGTTGTGGCGGAGAGCAGCGATGATGAGAGCCTGGGCGCCAAAGTCACCAATAGTAACAGGAGACTTGTCGTTCTTGTCGACGGTACCCTTTGCCTTTTCGTGAAAGACTCGCTTGGTGAGGATAGTAGCCCGCTGGACGGCCAGTTGAGCAATCTGGAGCTCGGAAGCGTACGCGGGGGAAGAAGAAGCCATTGCAGTAGTGAAAGGTCTGTAGGAGAGATGCGAGGAGAGAAGACGGAGGCGGGGGAGGATGGAGGGCGAGAGTAAGATGGCCAGGATGACGACCAGGAGGGAGAGGAAGAGTCTTAAAGAGTTCGAGACCCTGTACATTCGCAACAAGGAAAACGTGGGATGATGGCGTCTTAGCGGGTCGTCGGGCGGGCCGTCGGCTGGTTGGCTTTCGAGGAGGTAGGTAGGTAGGTAGGTAGGTCAGCGGGATGTGGATGTGTGAGGGTCAAAGTGGGATGGAGTTGAGGTGACGTGGGAGCGTGTTTCGGGACAGGTTATGGATTGCGCAATCGCATGTGGCATGTTTATTGCAAATACAGCTGATTTAGTACCGACACTATATGATGATCCTAGAATTATCGTGTATACAGTATCATGACACTAACAATTCATTATTTAATTAATACAGCAGCCATCTCTTGACGACTTCAGCAATACCCCGCCATCCTCCGATATCGATGAGGGGCATCTCACTGCACTAACAATTTCTGCATCCCTCACCACGGAACCATCCGATTGGCCAACATTTCAAGCATCAAACTTCCATCCCAGCCTCACCCAAACACAATCAATTCTCCGACATTCTCCATCCACAATTGCCAGCCAACACATCAAAAGCCCTCTACAATGGCATCCTCACCTACCAACATCCGCTCCCTCTACCGGTCCATCCTCCGAGAGCTTCCTCCCCGACCGATCCTCGCCTCTCCCCGCTCCCCGCTGCACACTCGTCTCCGCGACACTTTTGCTACTTCGTCGCCGACGTCGCAGGAGGCTAGAGCTCATGCTGCTGCTCAGGCTGTAGCCTACCTCCGCTCGCAGCGGCAATACGCCACTCTCCTCGAGAGATATAACCCCGGCATGGGTATGGATGAGGAGGAGCGTGTGCGATTGACGGCCCGGAGGGTTGGCATGGATCTACCTATCGAGTACGCCAACAAGAAGTAATTGCGAAAACGAATTGAGAATTTATCGATATACGCACACAATTGGGGTAAAAATGGTCGACTGGACATGCTACATAGATGGACTTGAGCCGAAGCACAACCTCCAACCCCAAGAATCATGAACCGGAAGACGGGCACCGAGCCCATGTACGATCAAGTGTATGGAACAATGTACGAATGGAACGAGTGGAAGGAGAATACCCAATCACGAACCGATATCATCATCATATCTCATTCCACGCCATCAGATCAACAATTATATACAAAATAGAATCCAATGCTCAATGCCAGCCTTTGGCCATAGGGGTATCAACATCTTTCTCATCTTCACTTCTAACCTCCTCCCACGCCTCCATCTTCAAGCGACTCGTCCCATCCGCCCATCTGCAGCAGCCACTCTCCCAGCCGCTCTTTGACGAGTGTGATATTCTCTCCCAGTGCACTCCTCCACTGGTCCTGTACCACTCGGACCTTTTCTTTGAGGTCCTCGGTAAGTCGTCGTTCTTCTGACTGTCGCATGTGCTGTGCGCGTGCGTCACGATCCGTCTTTGGAATTGGGTTTCCGTTCTCATCTTGGGTCTGGGTCTCCAGCACCTTGCCCTTGGCATGTACCACCGCTTCCTTGACCTCGTGCAGCAGGCACAACAGGTTGGTGTGCGATTCGATAAACTGATATGTGCTCTTCTCAGCGTGGAGTATCAGACTGAACAGGTACTGCATAGGATGGTCGAGATACGACGGGTTCTCTTCAAACTCGGCAGCTGGGATCTGGATATTGAACCCTTCCAGATCCACCGGGATGTTGTCCAGCAGCTCACACAGTGGAGGTGCAATGTCCCAGAATGCTGACAGCTGTAGTGCGACACCACGTTCCACAGCCTTTTCAACGACACCTCGGAAATCTCGTGCTCTTTCCAGAACCTCATGAGCATACGCATACTCGCGCTTGGCTGCGTCCTCTGCGAAAAACGCCTCTGCTGACTTGAGCTTCTCGGTATTTCCCGAGAGTCGGTAAGGGGTCAGCACGACACCGCAGTATCGGCTGTTGCGATCGGAAAGCAGATCGTAGATGGCTCGGTGGAGGCCTTCGCGTGCCTCAAAGATCCATTTGAGCAGAGTTAACTTCTCCAGTAGCTCCGGTCTATCATCGCCCTCCTCTTGTGGCATATCGGCATCGATTTGTCCGTTGTCAATCAAGTGACGAGCCAGATCGTCAAACAGCTCTGTAGCACGCGAGATGCGTCCCATCAGCAACTCATTCAGGGGAAGCACCACCTGGTTTTGAAATTGCTCGTATTCCGACTTTTCAAGCTCCTTCTTCTTGGAAATCTCGCTTGTCTGTGTATCCGACTCAATGACAGCTGCGTCCGCGTAGCTCAGGCTCCCGGAGTTGATCTCATTCTGTAGGTTGGTTCTCAGAGCCTGGCGACGCTCAGATGCCGCCTGAGCAAACTGCTCACGGCGTTGGGTACTCTCAGTCTCAAACTTTTCCTTTGTCTTGGTCACCTCATTCAACTCGCTCAATGCTCGCACGGCAGTTCGAGTCGCGGTCAGTTCAGGATGATTGTTGTTGACGGCCGGGTGGTGTCTCGGATAAGGGGGTGGCATCGTGACGAGGCGAGAAACGTCTAGGTGCTCTCGGTTGACCGTTGAACACGGACTCGAGCCCAGGTTAGATGTCGATGTCGAAAAGGCACTGGGCTGTGGAGTTAAGCTGGGCTCTGACTGATCATGCCAACCCGTCTTCTCAGGAGGGTATTCAGAAGACGAGCCTTGGTCTTCGTAGACCGCTGGGGGTTGATCCTCCTCGATCCATTGCGTCTTTGTTACACCCATGTACTTGGACTCTCGCTTGGATCGTTCGAGGTGAGACGGGTTACCTTGAGAGTCTGTCTCCCACCAACGGCTCGGGGGTCGTCCTCGAGAGCTGCCATTCTCATAGTTTTCGCTCACGCTCATGCTGAGAATCGGGGATAGTGAAGGCATGTAGTTGGTGGCCCAGTTGACGTTAGGCGGGTTGGTTCCATTTGGAGATACGGGGACATTGGCTGAGCCAGGGGCCGACTGAGAGCTCTCCCCTTGGAAGGCAGAGCTGGCAGATCCTCGACGAGAGCGTGTAGGCTCAGAAAATCCAGGCGTCAACCCATCTTGCGAAGTACCTGACGTTCGTCTTTCTGTCGCCATAGGTCGGAATAAGTCTCTTGTCAGGTCAAAAATCTCCGAGCCCATAGCACCGATGGCATTCGAATATCGCTCTCGCCGGATCCTCGACTCATTGACAATAAAGTCTGCAAAAAGACGCACCCTGTCTGCATCCGTGGCGGCTCTCGACTCCTTGGCTGCGAATTCTCGAAAACGCTCAATTGTGTCAGTCGCAAACTGGTCGGCAGTCTGCGTTACAGCTAGGTGCTTTGGAACCGCACGACCGGCTGATGGGGGCCGAGATGATTCCCGCACTCTCGAAACCGACGCAGCAGATCCAGATCGAGGAGGCGGAGTAGGAAGAGCCTTGGGCACAACCGCTTTCGAGCTGGCATACTGCGCTTGCTTAGCAGCGTTGGGGGAGAATGGGGGAGTTTCTGCTTCTACTTGAGGTAGCTTTCCCGACCCCAGAGCCCTGGGCGTTGAATCTCGAGAATCCTGCCCAAATGCATCGGTCAAAGGTGTTGATTTGCTGAGTGTCGACCGAGCAAGATCACTCGAGCCAGGTACCAAAATATCCGCCATAGATTCTGGTCGAATCCGCTCATCAACAGAACCCCTAGTTCCATGTCGAGTTCGACTTTCGTTTCGTCTCTGCAGGATCGTCTTGTCGTGGCGCACTGCTTTTTGCCGGTTCAAACTAGTGAGACTCGACGAGGACGCCACAGATTCTAGTTGCGGATTGGGGTTCACCGATGTGTTCACAGTTAAGGCGGGCGAGCGTCCCCGGGCTGCCGCACCTGGCTGATCGCTATCAACCCAATCTGCTGGTGTCGGGGGGACAGGACCGAGGTTCGTCACTCCGGCTGGGGGTCGGCGCCTTGTCGGAGGAGATATGATGGGAACAACATTTCTATCCATGCTCTGTACACTTTGCGACCTCCCAGATGCCGGAGGAGGTCCAGGAGGGGGAGGCGGGAGAGGCATGCCTGGTTCCCATCTTGTCTGGGAGGCTGAACGTGAACGAGCCGACGTCGGCGTTTCAATAGCACCAGCTGAAACAGCCCTTCGAGCTGCCGGTGGACCGTGGGGAAATCCAGCCGCTGCCTCGGGATTTTGCTGATTAAAGGAAGGTTGTATTATCATGCTCTGTCGGTGATTATGAGCCATATGTGGTTGAGGAGGACTAGATGCTTGCTCGACATCTCTTCGCCGTGCCAATGTGGGTATACCGAAACGGCGTTCGCGCGAGTTGCCACGCCCACCTGGAGGAGGGGGAAACGATGGGTTGGCTATTTGGGGCTCGGGAGAAGGTCGATGCATTGCGGTGTTGATCCTCGGCGGCGGTGTCGAAGCAGGGGTGGAATCATATACACTCATCGGACGCTGCTGCTGCTGACTCCTGGGGGGACTATATGGTGGGGGAGGAAGTGGTCCAACTGGATGGTGTTAGACATGACGGGTAGTAGAGCAGCAAACTTGCCTTGAGCTTCACCCGCAAATTGAACTGGACGCTCGGCGACGGCAGCTTGTGAGGGACCCCATTCTTGAGGATTGTAAGGCTGAATGGTGCTACTGCCGGGCGTCTGGGCAGACTGAAGGTGACTGGAGCTCATGGACACTGCAGATATGGGCGAATGCAGAGAGGCGTTGAAGACACCAAGTGTGGTGGTCAAGGGATGAAGGCCCTGACGGAGTCGCGCCGGATCTCGAGAAGTCATGATGGAGGCTGGGAGAGCAGGCGACTATGGTTTTACTCGATCGTCCAGATCCCTGACAGCGACAGCGACAACTGCGTATCAGCGCAGTGCTTTTGCTGGCTGGCTGGCTTGCGTGGGGTGCTGGATCCGCGGGGTGTGGCGGTTGGTGAGCCCGGGCGCGTGCAAGTGAGTCGATGCTCAGGTGAGAGAAGCGACAAAGTCGGCAGTCGAGAGATCGATTCAGAGCCGGTGACAAGGAACAGGATGTGGTTTGACTTGACTTGATCGACCTGCAGAGCTGGACCAACGGCTGGGTGGTTTGGGGTCAATTCAACAGATCTTTCACCAATCCATCTACCGGGCCGTGGTGAGGACGATGGCGCGTCCTCTGCTGCATTCGACAACTGAGACTAAACCAAGGTGTGATTGTGAAAGAGATGGATGTAAGAAGAGAGAGGTTGGGAACTTTTTGGGAGGAGGGGCTCTGCGATGGATGGCCGCTACTGTAACTCGACCCCTGCGCTGCGGCAAGCAAGGCCTGAGGTGCCTGCCTGCGAGACAAGTGTGTGTGGACGTTCGATGGCAACACCTCCCTTTGGCGTTAGAGGAGCCAAGACTTGCAAGGGAAATGCATAAGTGCTGGGCTCCGTAGTCTGGTTATTGCCGAATCCCTCCCCTCGTGCTGCTGGGGTCTGTTTGGCTTGCTGCTGAACGGGACCGAAACGGAGAGCTGGGGTGGGATGTCACTGAGCGGGACAAAGGGCATGGACTGAATCCAACCGAGGAGTGATGACTGATGGAGGATCAAGTGGACAAGGAGATCTACAGGAGACAGGCTCTTTGAGTCAAGTATTGAGGCGGGATACGAGCTGGATAACTACGCAGCGGTGTTGTAAGTGCGGACAATCTCACTGCATCCTGACCGTTGCGCATGAAATTGCACCAAGACACTATCATCCCTACAACATGGTATACCCGGAACGTCTGCTACAGCCAAGGAAGACTTCATTCCTTTAACTGACTCTCAGGCTGCAAGAACTCTTCTCGAGCATGCCACGTACAAAATACAATTCACGGTACCGAGAGCCTTCTGTCTGTCTAGAATCTCACCCCGCTGAAGACAGGACCCGGGATCGATTGGGCAGACGCAGGTCCACGGCTGTTCTATTCATAGACTTTCTCCAGGGTCTCGATTGGTCAGACCGGTTGACTATGCGGGCGAGTGTGGGTGTGGGCGCTTAATGGCGTCCTTCTCTGCCTGTCACGTCTCTCATTCAGACCCATGACCAAGACGAAGCGGTTCGCCCTTGGTGCCCCGATTTGCAGGGACATGGACATGGACATGCAGGACTTGACTTGATGGGCTGATGTCGAGTGTATCTCCTTGCTTGCGCGGGGACTACTATTAGGTACTGCGCAGGGATCGAGGCCAGTTATGATAAGTCTCTTCATATAGTCACTAAAAGTGAGATAAGAAATTAATCTAGTCTTGTAGTATTTTGTGAAGCTTTAGATAGTGCTCTAACAGCGGGCCCGCGCAAGCAAGGAGATGCCGAGCCCGGCGTCTGTTGAGGTGATGTCCATTACCTCGGAGCCAAGGCGAGAGCTATGGGTGTGGAAAGACGGTCAACAGCCTCAATTCTGATCCTCAGCTCCAGGGTGGTTGATGTCCTTTTTCAATACAACTCCATCATGGCGTCCATGATTCGACATGGCATGCAATGGCTGGCGAGCCGGTGATGCATCCCGCAGCAAGCCCTGAGCGGTTCGAAACGGTCAAAGCGGCAGATCGACGGCTTGTGCATTGTTATTGTCTTGAATGAGGCAGCTGACCGCTGCGTTGTTTCTAATTCTCCGCGTGCTCCAAGGTGGTGAGTACCTGGCAGCTTGTGTAGGTAGATACCTGATCTGGATTACTTGACAAGGTCTTCACACCTCCTGGCCACCATATCTGGCCTCTCTAGCATGGACATGATGAACCATGCATCATGACTTCAAGATCGAGGTAGAAACGACTGTCTCTAGCCAGGCGCTTGTCGCGTCTCCTCTAGATGCACCATGTGGCCAACCAACTGCGCGTCCGCGGCACGTAGCCCTGACATGAAAAGCGGCAGACAGATTATTCAAGATTCATCCTTCATTTCCCATGTACATCTACATCATCTCGACAACTAACTCCATAACAACATGCCTGCTGTATTTGAAGCAGCAGCTGCATCTTCTCGAAGCAATTTCCTTGACTCGTGAACCATCTGACAACCTGCAATGGGTCTCAATGAGGCCAGACTGATACGAGCTTGGCAATTGACAACTTCTCATCACCGCAATCACCACTATCGATTCAATTCTTCATCACTCTCCTCTCTGATCGTGTCGATTCAAGATGAAAAAGTCGAAGTGCCCTGCCGAGGCTGAACGAGGCTGGTGGTTTGCGGAAATGAGCCCCACTCAAGCTAAGGTGGGGGGGCATAAAGCTCAAGCAAAAATTCTAGAGGGTTCTCCGCCGAGTCTTTCTTAACCTTCAACTCTTCACCTCCCGTCGACTTTTCCTCCTCACTTCCATTCTTCTTCCTCCTTCATCACCTACACGAATCATATCCTACCAAATTGTAAGTATAGCAGACGTTTCTTTTTTTTCTTCTCACGCATCTCATGATGAGATACCAGCTGGCACCAGTCATAGAGCGACTTGTACTCCCTTTCATTGATGACCAACATGCTGTGGTCCAAGACCATTTCTGATCTTTGCGATTCTCCTCTTTTGCTTGCTCGACCTCGATCTGTTCCGAGCTAACCGAAAAGATTTATAGTAGAAACGCGCTCGACGACTTCACAATGGTTCTGCACAACCCCAACAACTGGCATTGGGTCAACAAGGACGTGTCGGCGTGGGCCAAGGACTGGTTTAACGAGAACCTATCCAAGGTCGAGGCCGAGGATGGCGACGTCAAGGCCAAGGTGGACAAGGTGCAGAGCATGGACGGAGACGTCGATGTCAGCCAGCGTAAAGGCAAGGTGATTACCATCTTTGACGTCAAGCTGGTCCTGCAATACTCTGGTAAGGCACGTGCATGTTGAATGACCTACAAATTACTGACCATCAGGCTCTGCTCCCGGTGAGGACGATGTCTCTGGCACCATTACTGTGCCCGAGGTCGCCCATGACACGGAAGAAGACGAGTACGTGGTACGTAACCTCCCCTGCTCCTACGTCTTCCGTGGTCCGTAGAATAAAGCCGCTAAGCCCATCGTAGTTTGACGTAGACATCTTTGCCGACTCCAAGGAGAAGCAGCCCGTGAAGGACCTCGTCCGCTCCAAGATTGTGCCCCAGCTGCGACAGGAGTTCCAGAAGCTTGCCGGTGCCCTCATCGCCGAGCATGGCAAGGATATCCAGCATGCCCCAGGCTCCAACCCCTCGAGCGGTTTCTCGACTCCCAAAGTCCACCCCCAGACCTCCACCACCTCCAAGCCCGCTGCGGCCACCGAGGCTGTAAAGACTAGCGGCACCGTGAACACGACGACCGTGACCGATAACGAAGAGTTCCGTACCACGGCTGAGGAGCTGTACCAGACGTTTGTCGACCCTGCACGAATTGCTGCCTTTACCCGATCTCCTCCCAAGGTCTTTGAGGGTGCCAAGGTCGGCGGAAAGTTTGAGCTGTTTGACGGCAACGTGTCTGGTGAATACCTCGAACTCGAGTCCCCCAAGAAGATCACCCAGAGCTGGCGTCTCAACCAGTGGCCCTCCGGTCACCACTCTAAGCTGCACATCGAGTTTGACCAGAACGACGTCGACCACGTCACCGTCATGCGTGTTACCTGGGAGGGAGTGCCCATCGGCCAGGAGGACGTGACCAAGCGTAACTGGCTCGAGTACTATGTCAAGAGCATTAAGCAGACTTTTGGGTAAGTCCCTGACACGGCACAACGTTCCAAAGCTAACCATCCAGATTCGGCACCATTTTGTAAATAACGGGAATGGAGTGTGGAGTCCGGTCATGGACGGTAGATTGAATGCGCGCGCTCTCTAGATGAGGGTAGTGACGGGGGTATATAGTCGCTACTGTGGCGGCGGAGGGCAAAACGTCGTCTTGGGTGGTCTACGCAAGAGACCTAGAAGCGTGTGGTTACGATATCATGAGCGACGTGAATGAATTAATGCATATCTACCAGTGCTGTCGTGGCTTCATGTTCTTGTTCTGTCTGCCTGGGTGCTTCATCAACTAGCCAGCACGCCGAGTTGCAGTATGGCATCCGTTTCTGCCTGCTCGCCTTTTGTCGATAACCTGAGTTTCCCAATGCCAGGATCAGCAACCTGGTGCCCCGTGGATAAGCCGGCTGACTTGTCTGATAGATTCATTGCATTGGTCTGGGCCAAGTATACGTGCTGTCCCATCCAGGATGTAAGAGTTGGCGGTCCTAGCCATGTGCGGAATGCTGCAGTCAAGACAGAAAATATACCGAGTATGATAAAGATGGCCGCGGCAAAGACATAGCATCCCGTGTTCTTCTGTGCACGCCATCCGACGTAGAAGGGATACTTGGCATGCGGGTTCTCTTTGGCCATCTGAGTTGTACCCTCCGGCCCAAACGGTTCCTCGCCCGTTTCGATATGCCAATGCCGTGGCCGCAAGGACTGATACGATGACATGATGCCTCGCACGATACCACTGACGCTTTTGACTAATGACGTATCCGGGCTATTCACCAGTGCCTCTATCCAGGCAGTATAGTACGGCAGAATACCCTCTGCGTCGAGTGACTTTTCAATATCCTCCCTGCTGGCAGAACTTGTCTTCGAGAGTGTGTCCACAATGCTGTCATTGCTCGCGGATAAGACGCGAAAATTAGGACTATCCACGCTCGTGAGACGAGAGCAGTCCGTGCCCCTGACATATCTGTCGACCTGAGCCACGGCGTAGTGCATCTTGTACGTTACACGCTGTACCACGGGTTCGCGGAAAGTGTCAGAGGAATGGTTCCGCCGCGCCCACTGGACCTGAATATTCCCCGGTTCGACAACTTTGTATTCCAGAATGGCCTTTTGTGGTGGATCAAACAAGTCCTCTGTCGTAGTCTCGATCCGTTGCCAACCGCTGGTGTTTTGTGTGATAAAAAAGTCGCCCTCTTCTTCCATCATTTTAGCCACCATGACCATCTCTCGTGTCAAGAGATATCCGCTGTCATCAGGGTAAAATATGTAACCGGACTTCGAGTTGGAGCAAGACGCCCGCCCAGTCATGATGATGCTCTGAGGTGGTTTCAAATACGTCTCATATTGATGTAAAAACGCACGATTGATCCCAGCGCCTCGCGGAAAGTCGTTAATCCAGGGATTGAGGTCGTTGTCCAGTGTTTCATCGGCATTGCCACCCTCCATAGATAAACGAGGTTTCTTGAACATGACGGTTTCCTTGTCAAGGTTCTCGTACATGAAGACATCAGGGCTGACGATGACGAATTTGTAGGCGATGGAGGCAAAGATGCCCATGATGATGAGAAGATATCGCAGCGTGAGAAAGTATGGGAATCCCCTAAGGCCATATCGAACGGGTGCTCGTGGCTGCGAATTTAGATATCGTGCATAGTCGAGTCCGGTGCCTTGTTGAGATTGCCGACTGCACCACGAGTCAAAGAAATGGATATATGTCTCGCCGAATCCAAAGGAGAGTAACCCAAAGGCGACACCTAGAATGGCGATCCAGACTTGCATGCTCAAGTTGTAACCGATGCTGAAGCGAACCTGGCCCGCAGGTCTTGAGTATCCGATTTCTCCATCCTTTTTTATATCGGCAACAGCATTAATTCCGACGAGGATCAAAACGATGCCGCCAATGAAGAGGGCGGAGAGAGAAAGAATGCCGACGGTCTGGAGCCGTTGGAGGAAACTGCGTTGAGGCATCGCGACATCACATGACCGGCCTCGTTCAAAACTGACAGTGACACTCGAAGAGTGGACGGACTTAATCCACGACTAAGAAGGGTTATTTATTCTTTTACGGCTTTCAACTCATTTACTTGAAACGAATCAGATGTTCAGACATTGGACCGGCCTTTTGCACAGCCGCGCGCGTAGGATTCTTGGCGTGCAGAAAATAGCTAAGGACCAACAGCCAACAAGGATTATACAGAGAAGGATGAAGGAGGATGAACATGTTGAGCAAAGTTAGATCCAAGGCATAAATGCAGAACATTATATAATACATCTCATGACCGTCATCGTCGGCGACGCCTCTCGACTTTGAGGTCGTCAGAACTCTGCCCAAACGCATAGTCTGCCACAAATACGTCAACCAAGTTGTCCCAGAATCCCATATCGTAGAGATTCTCGACATGGCCGAGACCCCACACTCTCTCCCAAGGTCCTTCTCCAGGAATCGGGGCGTCGTCCTTCGGAGGTCGCCCGTCTTGCGTGGTGATGAGAATCTGCTCCGTCTCGACGGGCCAGCGAGTATAACGAGGTTCAACGCGCTCATTCTTTCGTCGGTTGGCTGGCATGGAGCGGCGGAACGCATATCCGTCCTGCATGTCCTCCTTCCACTCTGACCACTTGAGTGTTTCGTTTGTGGTGGTGCCGCTCCAGATGAGGTAGAGAGTGTAAAGAAGAAGTCCCCAGACGAGAGGGGCCGTGAGGATAGCGAGGAGGGATGTGCCGCCCATATTGACATTGTCTTGGATCGCCCATCCCCAAGCAGCCACGTACTCTGTCCAGTCCATGCTTTTGGGCTTCCACAAAGACCAGGTAGGACTCCATCTGGGTATTCTCGCTGTAATGATCGATAATCCAAGAAGGCCGCCGTATGTACATAGAAGGGCAGTGGAGGCGAGCAAGAGCACAAAGTAATGCTGGTTCCCATAGCCGACGCATGAGTTGATAAAGACGCAGTGGTGGTCAGCTTTGGCTACGCAACGCTTGCAAAGGTTGCAGTGCTTGGACCTAGCAGGCTTAAGAAGCTTACAGGTCCGGCAGACGTGTCCAGGATGAAAGAGTGTATGGTCGTAGGGGTAGAGAGAGAGGTAGTACTCATGGTTCTCAGGCGTAATGTAGCCGGGGTCGGCAGCGCACGCAAGATAGAGAAACAGGTAAGGGAGGAAGACGGTGATGGCAACAGTAAACTTGGAAAAGGTTCCAATCTTGGACCAAGCCTCAGGAAGGTACATATACTCGCCGATACCCATGATGAGCAAGAAGAAGATCTACAAGTATTAGTTCTCATGCGTCATCCATACAAGCATCACAAGACTTACCACAACAGTCCAGTGCCTTTCGTGCATCATATAGTTACCAAATCGTGATAAATATTTCGATATCCTCCCCCCAGTGAGGATATTATCCAAACCCAGAACGCCATTGGGAATGTGAACCCATATCACCTTGTATAGAAAGGCTATTGGAGTTCGCCTACAACCGTCAGTCACAGAATATACGAGGTACCTCTAACACCGACCTTAGAGCAGGCAATCTTCCAAAAAAGGCCACAAAGACCATGAAAGAGATGAAAAGAATCAACAGCACGATGGTTTTGAACGAACCCATGGTTGCTAGATTGACAACAGTAAGATGAAGACGCAAAGATCAAAATGGAAAGACCAAAAGTGCCAGCTAAGCGCTTGGCATCAGGCTGCAGGTTGATCAGAGTCTCATAATGCACAAACAAAATATGACAATCAACAAAATGAAAAGCTCGAGCACCGTGAAGCAGATTCTACGCTCGTATATATGCAGAACAGTTTGAACAAAGAACGACCAACAAGGAGGCAGCCGGACTGACCGGTGTTGAGATGCTTGTAAGCAGAAGCAATACACGGATAAGTGAATGCGCCAGGCACACGTGACCCCGCGAGCCTCATCATACGCGTCTCCCGTGTCTTCAAACTTGATTCCCAACAAAGAACATCAAACCGCAGGCGGTACGAAAGACGTGATTGGTCATTCGATGCATTCGGTGTGATGGACAGAATTCCTTTTCAGATGAATTTTTCAACTCAGCCTTATCGCGCCTGACGTCTTGGCGCAGTTGAATTCAGCAACGCGTATGCAACGGTTTATGGCAGCGCGAACGAGCCAAGCTCACCATGGGGACAACATACAACGGCATTAACGGCTCACAAGGGGGGAATATTTTCAAGGATGTCAAGTTCTGGGTGGCCCAGCGGGTTCCCTTGAGGTCTACCTGGATTGACCATATCAAGGTACGTCACTTGATACTGAGTCGCGCAACCGCTAACAATTTAGCAAAACGGAGGCCTCGTGGTACCTTTAGAAAAGCAGGCAGACATGCTAATAGCGGACCCCAAGAGGCTGGATGCGCCCCCGGGGTCATATTCGTGGAAATTTATTGAGGATTCGGTCAAGAACGGCATCATCCAGATCAAGGACAAATATCGCATCGGACCTGATCCAGATCTCCCAAGACCAGTTGGCGCAAGGCATGGCGCCAAGACTACGCGTACCCCTTTCACCAAGGATGACGATGCGAATCTCGCCAAATGGGTGCTCTCTCGAAGATCTCAGCAGCAGCAAGGAAATGCCATTTACCAAGAATACGAGGCAGTTGTAAGTACCAGACTTGAGTCGATGAATGAGGCTAACAGATGTAGAATCCTCGACATACCTGGCAATCATGGCGCGACCGCTTTGTCAAGAGGCTTCAACCACGTGGAATGGCAGCACTGGAGAGGTTGGCCGCTGAGGCGCCAGAGGCCGATGTGAGCGAGTCAGCTGCGCCGCCTGCACCATCATCATCACCGCGCGGTGCTACTGAAAGGGAGCAAGCCGTCCGACAACCTGAACCACAGGCTGCTCGGGTGCCCGCTGAACCTCAAGTCGCCAAACGATCTGAAGCGCAACCCCTTGAAGAATCTGAACCACAGAGCGTTGAACGGCCTGTGTCACAACCCAATACAGTCCCCAAGAGCGCACCAGAGAGGTCACCGAGCCAAACGCGAGAGACTTTTACCCTTCCACAGGACCATCCTAAAAGACAGTTGTTCTACCGGGATCTCGACGACTATATTGACGCTTCTGGTGCCAGCGTCAAGCGCCGCCTAAACGTTGACGGAACGACCATCGAGTTATTCGATCTAGCAATGGCGGTCAGTGCCTCCGAGGTAGATAGCCAGGTGCATGACTGGTACCGTGTTGTTGAATTACTAGGATTTGATGAGCCAGACGATGAGACGATCATGCCGCTGATTACATGGTATGAAGAGGAGCTGGCCCACTTTGTCGCGGCAATGATGGCTTTCGAGGTTGAAAATGGAAACAGCGCGGAGCCAGAGGCTGAAGGTCACGAAGAAGACCCCTTTGAGCAATATGTGCCCGAACAGGCCAGCTCTCAGTGGCCTGCGAGCTATGTACCCTCTTCTCCTCCTGTTGTCGTTGGAAGGAAGCGTTCGGCTGGTCAGCGGCAGCTCTCCGCTGGTCATGGGACAAAGAGGCCGCGTTACGACAAGGACATGGTTATACCATCAACCCCAGACGCTGATTTGAATGCCGAGTTGCCTGCTGTCGAGAACTCGCCGAGTGCTCGCAAGAGCTCCCAGTGGCGGGGTTATGTCGACGAGAGTGAAGCTTCACAGCATCTTCCACCTCTCCCTCCTTTGCAAGCAGAATCTCAGGACCTTGGCACAGGTCAATCACCGATAACAGAGCCCCGGCGCCAATCACTTGTTGCCGCTCAGGAACACCGGCGTGAAGAACTGGATCCTACACCAATCCCCTTTTCTCTGAAACGGCCCCGCGAGCAGAGATCATCTACTGGCCGACAAGCACCACGAGCTGAGTCGCCGAGGCCAAGTCGCGAAAGCAGTTCAAGAAACGGTGCTCCCAGAAGATCCATTGAGGTCATCTCATTAAAGTCGAAACCAAAGGCTCAGACAGCCCCCCGACGCTCCTTACCCACATCTTTCACCTCCTCACACTCCGCATCAAGACAGACAACCACAGCACCTCCGAGAACCGAAACCGTCTCGAGACCTAACCCATCTCCGAGAACCAGCCAACCAGAATCCACCAGTTCCAACCGTCGAGAAATCCATAAGTGGACAACATACTATGAGAACCGCGGATTTCCGCGAGACATTGTCGTGGAAGCCCTGAAGCGGACGACGCTCACTCCTGGAAGCCTCGCACTACAGGTCATGGAGTCTCTCCAGGCTGGTCGTGGGGTACCTTCTCGCCATGAAGGCATCTGGACGGATCGCGACGACGCCGACCTGGCCTTTGTGTCGATGGTGGATTTCTCCAAGTCCCCTACCAACCCCAGTGGGGAGCTACAACAGCAGCGTGCTCAAAAGGCTCATAATCGTCTCATCAAAAAGCACACTTTTCAAAGGTTTGAGCTGAGGAAAGCGTTCCTTAGCGCCCAGGCGGATCAAGGTCACTCGAAGGAATAGGGTCTTATACAGTGGCTGCTTTCAACGTAGGGTCATGGATTGTTCAAACTCAGGAGTACGGTGCGTGTATGGGCTTGGGCATGGATACCCAGACCAAGAGGTCTTCCAGGTGTTTATCAAAATGTATGGTTCTGGATGGTGTTTGTAAAATTGATGGCGAAGCTAGTCATGGTGATATCCATCAGCTCCTTGAATCGTTAATTGTAGTTGAAAATGCGCCTTCCCATATCCCATTGGTATCCCGTTGTAATATACCCATGAATCACCCTTCATGGCCAATCCCAGTAAAGTCCGTCCGAAAGCCAACACCGTCCCGTCGTTAAATCATAACCGCTCTTATCCCACGGCGCCAAACGACCCGAGCCCAGTATAATTGCTGATAGGTCATGTCGCCGTCATATCATTCATAAGTCATCATTCCTAAGGGAGAATCGTCCCGTTGGATGTCGAGCTCAGAGAGTTGAGCGACGGCAAAAAAGTTGCATACGAGCCGACATTTGACACGACAAGTCCTGCGAGTTCGCCTGGTACGGTTAGACATGACCATGACATTGGACTGTTTACTTACCAGCGCCAACCAGCCAAATGTTTCTCCAGAGTGAAGGCTGAAGGCCATAGGATCCCATGGTGAGTGATAGGGCTGGAAAAACAACGTGTGGCCAGAGCCCAGCAAATCCGAAACCGCCAAATACATAGCTTTGGAAGCCGGCAGCAGATGCGGCAGTTGCATCAAGCATCTCCAAAACTTGACCGGTCTTTAGCTGTGCTTGCTCCAGGCGTGAATCGTGAGTGTCGTACTTGACGAGCAAATTTCCGGCAAGTTCTTCAAGTTTCCCCATCCCCTGGACCAGTCAGAAAAGTCATATGCTGTTTGGGCAAACTCACTGCTTCAATCTCCGCCTGCTTCTCAAGAATCACTGTCGTCCGCAATTCTGTCGCTGCCTTGATTGTGTTAGCATTCAACCGATAACGTCTGGGGCACTTACCATCTGGTCCTGGAGAGAAACAGACGATGCCATTGCTGCAGTGAGTGCGGTCACAAAAACTTCAACTTCACTGCTTGCCTTATAGGTGGCAACTTCGAGTGCAGTTTCGTGGGAGGAAGCAATGTCAGCAGCGCTCTCCTTGGTTGTGCGGATCAGCATTGCGATGAGCTGATGCAGGCTTCTGGCGTCTTCGAGTCCGCTTCTGACCGTATCTACCGATTCCTAGTCATGTTAGCTGAGAAGCGAGGGTTGTTTAGCATCTTACATGTGCAGTTTGACTCAGTTGCTCTCGGAGAATATCACTGGCGAGTTCCAGTTCCGAATGTAGGCGCTGAACTTGAGGGCCAAGGTTCTCGACAGAATCGCTCGCGGCGAGGAATGCGCGATTGAGCGACAATAAGCGTTCTTCTATCTCGGTTTCAATCTTGTTCGTCATTGTCTCGAGGATTTTGGTAATTCGCTGGTAGAGGTGGAGGTTCTCGGCTAGATTTTGGTGAGCGCCGCCTTCTCCTTTCACGGGGCAACTAACCTTTGTCATGATCTGCTCTAGCAGCCTCGCAGAACCGCAACGCTTTGTGTCGATAGCTCACCCAGGTATTCCAAGCAGAGTCCGACTGGGCCAGCCCCTCGAGGCAGTCGTCAATCTCGACCGTCGAAACGTGGAGTTGAGGGACTGCTGGGACGGGCAGGGATGCCAGAGTCGACTCTCGGAATTTGGAGCACGTCGAGGGAATCATAAAGCTACCTCGTTCCAGGTCACAGATAGCAAGGCTCGCTGCATAAGAGTCGACAAAATCTCGGGCTGCTCTTCCACTGTCGATGTGAATGGTGGCTTCATCCTGACCGTCGAGGAGGTGACAGTTGTTGACCAGTAAACGCGCGGCGATCCGATGGCACAGAGGTTCAGACTCTAATTCTTGCAGTTCTTCAAGAGCAGTAGTGTACGCGGTCGAAAGTTTCTCAGGTTGGCGTTGGAGTGGTCTACCGGCACTGCCTTGCGGGTGCTGAATGGAGATACCATCACCTATCATGGTCAGCTTCAAACTCAAAAGGGGAACGCAGAACGCGACCTACCACTAGTATGCCTCTGGGCCCTCCATGAAAATGCATGTACCCCTTGTGTGAAGGAAGCAAGAAGGAGGAGTGCCCAAAGAAAGGCGCTGCTCATCTGGAGCAACATGCTGAAAGTCAACCTAGAGGCAAGGGGGCGCCCAGCAGTGGCGTAATGTTGTCACTGGCAGGCCAGTGAAAGTTTGTTTGAAAATCAAAGGCGGTCTGATTCTTGTGGCTGGTGGAAGAGAAAAGATGCGAGTGAGTGTTTGGTGGAGGTGGGAGGTGAGGTAGAGTGCAGATGAGTGTGCGGAAGGCACGAAATGCGGCTGTTCCTCAAACAGGCGGCACAAAAAAAGCTTCCCCACGAACACAATCAGGGCTTCAAGCATGCGCCCGATCTTTAAGCGAAAGAACTGAAATCAAAGGATGGTGTGTCAAATAATTCAAGTTCAAATAGACAAAGGTTGTGACAGAAATCCATTTCGTCTTGAGGCCTGGAGCCCCCATCTTGCCCGCTTCGGCACCATCAACACCATGTTGCTCCTCATCCACTCCGATACGGCTATATCATGACCCAATTTCATTCATAACGAATTAATTTACATCTAATCTAGAATACCTACAATTCTAAAGATTGAAAATCGTCCCGTCCATCATTTTGATAGGGTGTATGACCCTACCTAGCCCAAGAGGCCGAGTTGAATGACTTTATCACCGTTCAAATCAACAAAAAGGGCAACTTAAGCAATCATACTTAAATTGTGAGTGGGATGTAGCTCAAATACTCAGGGCTAGTCAGGAAATTACTTCATCAAGAACGCTTGTGCTCCCAACCAGTACAAAGAAAACCAGTGCGGCCTCCTCACAGTGCAACAAGCACACAGAACACTCCCAGTTTTACTTACTACAGTAACACGTCTTTTACTCAGGTGCTTCAAGTAACTTCCCAAGTCCAGAATATAGCAAATATATTTAGTGAATGAGCCTAATCTGGTGGTACATCGTCCTCAGGGTAGGTAACTCGCATAATTCACTTGCTCCTTGAGGCATTGTGTTGGCTATTCATTCAAAGACAGCACCCGGACAACATTGGGGGAATAGTCGTCTTGTTAGGTACATATAATTTCCCAGTTGAGAATTCCACAGATGGACGGGGAAAACATTCAGTAGCATCTTCCACAATCACCCGGATCACGTTCAAGCAGTCGCCGGCTTACACCGACGTCCTTACTTGGAGGTCGCCGATATTATCAAGCAGTTAATTTCCACGATAGGGTTATAGGAGCTACCCTCGCCGATTGGTCAAAAGAGTCCGTAAATCATCCGAGTCAATTCCCAACTGCCCGTACACCTCCGCGGTCCCGTCCCCCGGTCGAGATCGGGAGGGTCAACAAAGCCGATCATACGGTTTTTACATGCGGCGGTCCCCACCGACAAAGCGAGACTGTGACGACATTCAGAACCGTCTCCGGTGAGAGAGAGAGAAAAAAAAAAATAAACTGCCCTCGTGGGGCGCAAAATAAATCAAGCTATTGTTTAATCTAGGCCGCGGCGAACTGCAGCCGTGCGCAGAACCAACGTCATGCTGCGCGCCATCCAAGGCAATCTTCCCTGAAGCTTTTTCCATCCAAGGCCTCGGGCCCTTGACTGGCAGAACCTTGCCCTGTATCCCCGAGGTTGCATCGGATCTGGGTACCGGTCACTGGTTGGCGCTTCTTCTCTTCGCGACCGTTGATTCGCCGTTTTCCTCTTGTTTTTCCTTTTTTTCCTTTTTGGCGCGCTTTCACCGACCGTTGACCTTTTCAACGTCCCGCCTTTCCTTTGAGGCTCTACTGCATCCCGGATACTCTGCGATCGTCGCCTCACGCAGCTCACCTCAGCAATTAACGAGCCGGCCGTGTGCGTGCTGTTATTAGACAGCCCCGGTGTCGTGCAAATTTCACTGAACCGCCATACGGATGGCTCATCACGGAGCAGTGCCGTTGGTGACTGTCCAGTATTCCCCAGGTACAAAAGCACCATCAAAGGCAAAACCGACTTCTTACCTCGTAATAGATATACAAAATTTTAAACAAGTACAACTACAGATCCAAACCTAGACGCAACAGATATAGACAGCATGTGCGTGCAGGTAGACCGACAGTTTGCGTGTGGACATATCGGCTTCTTCAACATCCGATGGTGTCCCCGTGCTCTCAACGGGTGTAAAGGCCCGTCGCATAAACACGATATTCTCTACGTCATGGAAAGCTGTCCAGACTGTATACGAAAGGAGAATCTCCCCAAGCCATGGGTTGCTAGGTGAGGGAGAACAAGGGTAAATTGTCACGAGGATATGATGAATTACGGCGTTCAGGGCTGAATATTTAAATTGACGAGATAAATGCCACCACAAGGGGGAGTGACGAGTTATGAAGGGTAGACGCGAGGTCTATGAAAGAATGACAGAAGAAAATATGCCCTCAGTTGTTTTCACCTCTCCAATGCCGTGACAACAGCCACCATCCTAGAAGCTACTTCGTGTCTTCATCCAGCCTAATCTTTGTGGAGCCTGGGACGCCTGGTCGAGGTTGTCTTGCGCTTGGTTTTGGTCGTCTTAGACTTGGTAGTACTAGCAGCAGTAGTAGTCGTCGTGGTGCTGGTGATGGGAGGCGGAGGAGTGCCTTGAATTAGTCCCACGCACCAATACATTTCTCTTCGGACCTCGCACATCCAACCAAGGCTGAAACTGTACTCTGGGTTTATATGTACCCAATCTGAAAAAGACAGTCCAAAGGCATCCATCATGCTCCCGCATGTCCCTGGATTTGGCCAGCCCCTGGCGAACTTGGCGCAGTTATTAAAGAAGGTTCCACTCGTTGGCGTGGGCGTGCTAATGGGTGCTCCGGGAGCTCTTGTCCTGACGCAGTACCACGACGCGGGGAGTTGATTGCAGCTGGCCGGGTTGACACTCGGATTCATGTTCAAGAATGTCTGTTGACTGAGCCCAAAAGTGCTGGTGAACTCCTGGCAGGTCTGCCCGTAAACGAACTGATCACAGTGAGGATGTGACAACTCGATTACCGTAGCAGCAGATGTGACCCCGGCAACAGCAGCAATCGCTGTGGCGAGTTGAACGATGCCCACCATCTTGTAGTCGAGGATGTTGTCTGATGGGTTTCTGTACTTTGGCTGAGTCGTTGAACCTGCTGCTCATCCTACAGGCGAGGGAGCCCTAGATATACACGTTCGAGGACATGACGAGGCACCTCGAGGCATGAGAAAACTGGGAGCTGAATAGGAACCTAGACTGTCTGTCAATAGCTATTCAACACCAGATGTAGCAGTGTTTGTGTCGGTCACCAGTTCCAATACCCGTGTCATTACCCGTGCAGTGCAGGGTAATGACAGTAGATCAACCCAGTGACCCTTCACTCGAAGATACACTCCCTTTGTACGTTATTGACCAAAGGCAAGGCACGGATGCAGTTCGTTGCACGGGCAATGGCTTGTGCTGTGCTTTGCTTGTGCATGAGAGTCCTGTGCGGCGCATCCCATATTCCCAAAGAGGAAAGGCAGCGAGGAGAAACAAAAACAGCTGAACAGCAGGCAAGGTTCCATGAGGGAGGGCATGAGGGGAGGCCAACCAACCAACGGCAGCCTCAGAGGCTGCGAGGACCCCACCATGAGCCAAGCTTGAGTGGTCTCGACGGGCTAGAGCCTGGCAGCTGAGCCTAGAAGCCTGGGCTAGAGTCACTAGCACGAGGCTGAAGATTTGTGTCGCAGTAAAACCGTTGCCAAGACATTGCAGCACTGTTGTCGGCGGAGGTTTGAAGTGGAGAGATTAGCTAACGAGGTGAATGACAGGGGCCGCTAGAGGAGCAAGGAGAGCCGGTCAGGGGCACGTGACGCGCGGGCTTTGGCGCTGAGCAGGGATCCCTCGTGCAGGTCAGCACGTCCAGGCGAATAGAAGTAAACCTTGGACGTCTGACATTCTCCAAACATTTAAACAACAGCGAATGACAGCCACCAGCAAGCCTCTCGGGCCAATGACAGGAGCGGCGCCGGGTCGGCGCGAGTCAGCCAATGGACGCGGGGCTTGGCCATCGTACAATTCCCCTCCTCAGCCTTGCCCATCATACGATGTCGGCCAGCGAGTGGACATTTTCTGCTACGCCAGCGGCCCAGCGCTCCCGGGGTCTCCAGGCCCCCTTGAGTTGGAACCGCAAAAGACGGGCCTCGTCGAGGTAAAAGTCACGCCATTGCGGCCGACAAACATCCATCACGACGTCCACCGGCAGTGGGAGAGGCCCCCGTCCCTTGTGCGCTGCGTCTCGCTTCTCGCCTGCAGAACCAGGTGAAGAAAAAAAAAAAGAGGCGTCTCTGTGTCTGGTCGGCATTGTCGCCAGCGTGCCTCAGCACTCACAGGTCACATACCCGGTGCCCAAAAGCAACGACTCAATCGAGAGGGAAATCCATCAATCGCCCCCCCAAGCATCAGCCGCAGAGGGAAAAATTCGACTGCGGCGAATACGACGACACACAAGACGGCAAATCCGGGTTTTCCTTGACTATCCTGTCGTGTCCTGTCCCAATCCCAAGCAGTCTCAGGATTGACTCCCAGTTCCCCGTCCCCGCGCAGCCTGGGCCTGGGCTCTTGAACCAACGAATTGGGAGCCGCATCCGTCCGCTCGTCCTGTCGACTGATGCCTCTCTCCCCGTAAAACCCTTCACTCCCTCGTCCAACGTCTAGCAACCTGCTCGCCGTTGCGCCCGACTTTCACTCCTGCGATACTGCCGCCTCCGTTACTGGTAACTGTGGCTAGAGCCGCACCGCAGCACGAGCATCCACCAGGTCCGAGTCAAAGCTCGACCTCCTCACCAAATCTACAGCGAATCCCACCAACAATCCTCTGCCCTGGCACGTCCGCCCTGGCCATCGCCGCCTCTGTCGACCCATCTCCGTCGTCGCATCCATCCATCTCATCTCTCCCGCTCGCTCGCACGCTCTCCTCTCCGCTCCAGACTCGTGTCCCGTCGGTCAAGTTAAGCTCTTGGATCTGGCTTCAATCTCGACGACACCCCACCACGCCATCGTGTATCGTCCCGTCCCCGGTTTCCTATCTCTGGACTGCATCTTCGGCGTCACTCTCACCCGTCGCCGTCAGACTTGAGAAATCTTTGCATCGTCTCATTGCTTTTGCGAGGCTATCACCACGACCACCATCTGGATCGCCCCGCCTCTGTTGCCGTTGACGCACCAACACCCTCAGCACCCCTCGACACCGTCGCGACGACCTTGCGATTACTCCGAACCCCTCGAATGACTTGGCTGTCGTGAATAGCATCGACCCGACCCCACGCCCCCTTCAACACCGTTGCCGCGAATTGAGCCGGCCTAAACCTGCCTGGGTCGCTGGCACGAGATCCTACGTCCTCGACGATTAAGGCCACCAGGCCGGGATGCCGTGTTAGCAATGGATCCCAATCTCCTCAGCTTTTTCTCGGTGCCCAACAACCAGACACTTAACCCCGTGGACCAAAATGCCGAGTCTTCGACCGGCGCCATCTCTCAGCAACAGCAGCAGCAGCAACAACAAGAACCTTCACCATGGAGACCTTTAGAAGGCGACATGATGGACAGGACATCTGGTCCTCAAGGGGGACCGGTTTCCTCTTACGACCACCAATCGTCTGCCCCTTCCGACATCACATTCACACAAGCCCCCATGCCATCACCCTACACCCAACATAAGACCGTCTTACCTACCAGGGTTCACCCACGGACTCACCCAAGGAAAAGGGATGCACACGATAGAAAGCGCACCAAGGTCGACACAGAGTCGGCTCTCGAGTCGCTCGATTACTGGATCCAGTTTGATGATGATGAGGCCGAGAGGACAGGAAGTTATGAGATTGACTTTTCTAAGCGATATGACATGATGAACAACACCAGTACTACCCGGTATGTTTCAAGTCGTTAATGATGAATCAGGAGGCTGATGATTCGACAAGCCCGGGATTTGGATCAAGCTCCACGACGCCAGGTCTCGGAACTGGCATCTACGCGACCGCCCCCCCGTTTAAGGGGAACGACTATTTTGATGACAACGCTCTAGATAATGCACTGTCCGATGATGAAGAAGGTTTTGATTCTATGAGTCTGGAGGAGCACTTGTCCAAGATTGAGACGATGCCGCCACCAGAGGTCCCACCAAGGGAGGGTCTCTACTCGACGCCCCTCAGCTGGGAGAAACCCGAGCCCGGGCTGCGGATGGAGCCGAACTTTGGTGTGGGAGAAAGTCCTGGGGGCATGAGCACGGCAGGATACGGGCAGACGATGCCCGGAGTTGGCAACCAGGTTCTGAGCAATGACGAGCAACGGCGACTTCTCGCCATCGCCATGAATACTGGTCGGACACCGGCCAGTTTTATGCCTCCCAGTGGATTTGGTCTTGGATTCGGGGCTGGGTTGGGCTCAGGTCTTCCGCCCGAGTTCAACGCAAGCATCGACTCTATCCTGGGGACGCCCGGGGAACAGAGCCAGAAGCAGACGCCAACGCCTGCCGATAGCACAAAGGCTCCATCCCGAAACCATGACATCAAGACGGAGGCATCAAGTGAGACGGGTACTGCTCTCAGTTCCTCCCGACCGCAACTCCATCGCTCCAATACAGATACCACTGACAAGGGCAAAGATAAGATGAAATCTGGGGATCGGACGGCTCATAACGACATTGAACGAAAGTATCGAACGAATCTGAAAGACAAGATCGCCGAACTCCGCAACGCTGTACCCGCCCTGCAGTCGATACCGGAGGATGGAATCGACGAGGGCGAGGGAAATTCACAACGAGCGCCCAAAGTGAGCAAGGTCAGTGGCAATGCACTCTACTATACACAACTCGACGACTGACATTCCGCAGGGCACCGTCTTGACAAAGGCAACCGAATATATCCAATACTTAGAACGGCGCAACAAGGCCATCATGAAGGAGCACCAAGAGCTGGCACGGCGTCTACAGGCATTTGAGCAGCTTCTCAGTGCCTCGGCTAGACAGCCATTCCTGATGCCCAACCACAGCCGGACGCTCTTCGACCCGAGAGGATTCTGCTGAAATAGACATTGTTTTTTTTCCAAGTGTGCTTGGGACTGTGTATAAATATACCCCAGAGATGAATCGTGCTGTACACACTACACTGCTCATCCTGTTTTCTGCGTCAATTCGACTGTCGCGTGCGCTTGCATACGTGAACGGCTGCATGGCATATGGATTACATGGCCTTTGGTGGTGAGTACCATGGCCTCAGATGGATGAATGCATGTCATGTCATGACATGGCATATGCATGGCATAGGCTTGTTTGTTGTGATTTGTTTTTGAGAAACGAAACCGAGGCCGAGTTATACGACCAGGCCAGGTCGACCAGGTGAGTGCTACCCTAACCATCGCTTACCAGACAAAACAGCCTGTTGTCTGAGGACGGACCACTGCATGCATCTAATTTCACCTGCATCGGGTTGTGGCTTGATCCATGATCCCCGGCCATGAACTGAACGCGGTATTGTTGCTGTATCTAGCCGATAACAAAGGTAGGCATAGCAACAAAATTCGAGTGGGTCGTGGGCGCAACAGCCGTCATGGTCACATTGGCATTGTACACTTATGGAGTATGCTGGTCTATCGTCTATAGCTAGTGTACAGTGAGCGTTATCTCAATGCTTCAATGTCGGCCACTTCCTTCACCGCCTCAGTGGACAGGATGTAGGGCGAATCATCATCTACACATACGCTGTCCTCGATCCGCACGCCCATGCCTCTAAAGGCAGCCGGCCACCGGTCATCGTTGGGTACATAAACACCTGGTTCGATGGTTACACAGTGACCCTGCCGGAGGGTCTCGCGCCGGCTGTAGCCAGGACAGTCGTGCACGTCGAGGCCGATGTAGTGACCGACGTGATGAGGAAAGAGCTGGTCAATGTTGCTCATTGAAACATCAAAGCCGATACTACGCAGCTGATCGACGAGGCCGCGGGCCGTAATGTTGTGAATGTCCTCGAGAGAGACGCGTGCGCTCTCACGGCAGAGTGAGACGCTGGTGCGCTGGACCTTGAGGACGGCCTCGTACAGGTCGCGTTGAGCGGGGGTGAAGCGACCAGATGCAGGCCATGTGCGGGATATGTCGGTGATGTACGTGCCATACTCACCGCCGGCGTCGATGAGAATGAACTCGTCTTCATGGAATGTGCTGTTGTTAACAGTGTAGTGGATGCAGTTTGCCCTCTCGCCGCCAGCTATCACGGGAATGTATGCCGGGCCATCGCAACCATTCATGGCAAACTCGTAGTCAAGAAATAAGTGTAAATCCTTTTCTCGCTTCCAAGGCCTGCGCATAGCATCTGTAATAACACGGCCCGAGATCTGACCTGCAAGGCGCATGTTGGCGACCTCGGCCGGACTCTTGATGACTCGCAGCTTGTTCATAACGGAGAAGAGGGGTGTCCGAGCTGGACGAGACTCCCTGCCGGAGAAGAATCGCCATAGCCATTGGGCTGTCGCGGCGATGCTGCCCTTTGGAGGTTGAAAGTCGGCATAGACAAGCTTTGCAGACTCGAATATCTTGGGGAGGAGGGTCTCTGCCATATCTATGGAATGAGCCTCGTCGGCATTAAAGACATCTCGGGCAGCTTCGACGCCATTGCGGTAGCCATTCCATTGCTCCTCTCGAGGATTCTTTGGCTTGACAAAGAGACTGAAACTGTAGTCGCCATACTCAGGACCAGTCTTTTGAATGACGGCAATTGCATCGCCCTCTAGCCAGCCGGTGAGATATAAAAAGTTGGACTCTTGCCGATATGGGTGAAAGACGGCGCCCGACTTGTACTGGAGGGATGCAGCATGGAGAACGGCCACGCTCCCATCCGTCATGGCATGGGCGAGGGCAGCTCGGCGGTCGGCATACTCTTGAGCCGTGATGCCAGGCGTGAGCTCGCCTGGTTTTAGGATATGAGGATGTGTTTCGTGGACGGGTTGTCCGAAACGGAGTTCGGCAGCGGAGACGGAGGCATAGGTACGGCGGATGACGGGCTGGCGGACGAGGGACGAGACATGGTTCTGACGGAGTACGGATGTTGTTGATATTGTTTGTTTGGAGGCGACTCGGAGGGGCAAATCGAGGCTCCGGAATGGAGCTCGAAGGAGCTTCATATTGACGACTACAGGAGGATTAGCATTAGCAGGAGACTAGGAATTTAGCACTTACCAGCAATTGGCCGTTCAATTGACGTCAATGACCAATGTTGGTGACCAGTCTGGACCGAGGCTGGATGATGAGGTGCAAACGGGATGCAGGAAAACCTGACGAGTGAGGCTAAAGATGTTTCAACGCCTCCAGTTATTACTACCTACAGTACATACACAAGGGTCCATCCACGTTTTCGTCATAAAGAGTAAAAGCAATTGGGTCATTCCCGACGCATTCATTCATTCCTCTGTCGAATTCCCATTCGAAAGATCAAATCGTACATGTCTCAAGCGGACTGTCCGTCCATTGTTTATTCCCTGTCTCGCGAAAAATCCCCGTCTCCGGGACGAGGCTGAAATTGTTGTTTGGTCTCGTCTCTCCCAATTTCCCGTTTCTGGCTTCGCGGGCTCTGGTTGCTGGGTGGCCCGCCGGGGGCTAGGGGCCGTGCGTGTTTTTGACAGTGGAGGCCCGGCGCCTCGCAGCAGCCCTTGGAGGCCACAGAAGGCCTTCCGCTGGGGGGGCAAGGCCCCGGGAGGCCCCAGGCAGGGCCCTGCTAGGCCGCGTTTAGCAGCCGTGCGAGGCCGCACCACAGCCCAGGACGGGCATAGCGCTGTTGTGCCAAGCGCGAGTCTCCAACAACACGACCCGCGGCGCACGCTTCTCGCTCACTTCTGCTCAGTCATCAACCTGGGTCCGGGTCCCTCACCTGTCTTTCTCTCAAGGCAAAACCAGCCCGGCCAAAAGGTCCGAATAACACAACCATCTGCCCCGGCATCTCTGGCTTTCTGCTCGTCTTTGACTTGTCTACTCTGTTGTTTGTTTGTCTCTTTGTCTTTTGCACTGCAACCTGGTCCTCTGATGCATCGATAACGTCCATTCCCGCCCGCTCCTCGCCACATTTTGTCCTCGTTTGACGTGTCTGACCTCCGCGTCGCGTGCTGTCCCAGCCCCTCACCCACGACCACAACCAAGACCACACAGCACACCGAAATAATCAACAATACCTCTAAAATCTTCAGCCTCGACGCTTGAACAGGAGCCTTTTGCTACCCATCGCTTCTGCTCTGGCGCCTCATCTCCAGAGCAGGTTGACGAGTTTTTATGGCAACTATATCTGTATCGCCAACGCCTGCTCCCATCTCGGCCATGTCCTCGAGACGGGGCCCGTTGACAAACAACCCCAATGTCGCCAATTCACCCCTCCGGGGAGCTTCCGCATTGGCTGGATATGCCAAGTCGAGGCGGTCCCATGCTACTGTGCAGCGTGAAGAGGCCTATGGACAGCCTCCGCCCATGAAGAAGCAGGTCCTTGAGTATGGCATGCAACGGTCTGCACGCTCTCCCACTCGGGCATCACGTACCGTCCTCGTCCAGCGAGGCGTCTCGCGTCCTCCTGTCAAGGAGAGAGCCTCAAGAGCTGTGTCGTCGAGGGACATCGATTCCGAGAAGGAAGCATGGAAGAAGCACCACCGTGCCAAGTTCCCTAAGATGGTCTTTTACTTTGAAAGCATCCCGGATGATATTCGTGCTAGACTAACAAAACGAGTTACCTATCTTGGAGCTGTAAGTCACCTATCATTTTGCACGGACCTATCTAACTCTCTTTAGCGCCAAGAACCCTTTTTCTCCATCGCCGTCACTCATGTCGTTACTACTCGATCGATCCCGCCTGAAAGGACAGAGGCTGAGCCTGAGCATGGACATGATGATCACGAGCCGGAGGAGCAGCCTCAGACCATCAACCCATCGTTATTGGACCGAAACACAGAAGCCAGGCGCAAGCTTCTCTTTGAGTTCAGGAATGCACCTTCACGGTCACAGCACCTGGATGACCCTACGAAGCGTACCAAGGGTGCCAGGAACAACGATGTTCTGTACAAGGCCCGGGAGATGGGAAAGAAGATTTGGTCGTTGGACAAGTTCCAGAACATGCTGTCAGTTCTGCTCGAGGGAGAGACTGGTAGCACGTATAGCTCAAGGTCCACGAGCACACGAGGCCACTACAGCAACTCGAGGGAGCCTAACCTGCTCCAGCTGCTGCACCACGAGCGTCTGAATGGTCCTTCAGACCGTGACCCCACCGCAGTTCACCGAGAGCTTTGCTATTTCAAGGGCCCGCACATTTATATCTGGGATATGGATGAGAAGCACAAGCCCGTTATGGTCCGCGAATACCCCAAGGTGGCTAACAAGGCCGATGGAGAGTGGCCACAGTTCCGAAGCGTTGGCAATGGCCGATGTCCCTTTGTGGAGGACCACGATGTTCCGGAGAAGGATCACCGTCGGCAACAAGAAAAGGCACGAGCTGTCAAGCGAGAGGAATCGGTTCCCATCCTGCGACCGCCACAGATCCCAGTCCCTAAGCCAGTGACAGGAAAGCGAACACTTACAGAGATGGAGGATGCTCAGAACAGGGCCCGGGCTGTGACGCCAACCGAGCTGTTCAACCCCAAGGCGATCATGTCGAAGCCCGCAGACATCCGACAGAATGCCTTTACAGGCCGCGCTGGCACCGGCAGGCTTTTTGCTGGAGAGCCCGTGGCTTCAGGTGTTCAACCCTCCAACATCACCTCTGCTATTCGGTCTCAGATGGTATCATCGACATCAGGTGTGAACGGAGCCAAGGCTGGAACGAGTAAAGAGGTCCATGGTCTGCAGCGAAAGGTGTTACAAAAGGCGGCTCCCGCGTCACACGACGTGAGCTCGCGTCGTCTTGCCGAGGTGTCAATGGATGTCGCATCTAGCAGATCGACAACAATGGGTCGACACACGTCCCGACCAGCTGATGTTCAAGAGGAGGAGCAAAAGACGGAGCGGAAAACACAGCAGTCCCTTAAGAGTAAGCGGGATCTCAAGCCTGGTTACTGTGAAAACTGCCAGGACAAGTTCCGCGACTTTGACGAGGTAAGTTTTAGTATTCTATCACGACAAACACATGCTAACTTGACTAGCACATTCTGTCTCGCAAGCACCGCAAGTTTGCCGAAAACGACGACAACTGGATTGAGCTTGATTCTCTCCTGTCACAACTCAAGCGAATGCCCAAGTTTTCTCCAGGATCCGACGAGGAAGAGGGATGGTAATACGGCTTTCACTAATACGACCAACCTCAACCTCTCGCATCCCTACCATGGCCTCTGTGGCCCACGAATGCACCCAACGATACTCATGACGTCCATTTTCAGCTCGAAGCAGATTCCCTCGCAGTACAAAACAAAAAAAACGAACAACAAACAACAGCAGCAACAAAGATACCTCGTGGCTTGGTTATCAGCGCTTAATGGTGGCATTTCCGGCGGTCCTCGGGTTGAGATGTCTAATCTTGGTACTTTTTTTTCTTCTCTTCTACATGAAGTGCACGCAACGAACGGCGTAGAGCGGCATGGTTTATGCACTTTCTTGATGGTCTACTGGACGCATTTTCTTGGTTTTCTTGGGCTTATCATCCACAACGGGGCGTTTTGTCGCGGTCCATTTTCGAGAGCATGGTTAGGTCGATGGCTTGAGATGCATGGCATTTGACGAGGGAGGGAGGGGAGGATGGGATAGGATGGCTGGGGGGTTCTGAAGGGAGATATTCGCGTGGAACACAGCGATGAACACACGACTACGACCGGCTGGTCTGATGTAGATATGCGGTTAGGACATGTATATGTATCTGCATGTTAGACATGAGCGGACATTGTGAAGAGACTTGTACAAGTACAGTACCTACAGATGATGTTCCTGTCTGATAAGTTGTGGCGTTTCTGGCGTTGCAGTAGTTGGGGTTTGGCCGTGACGCTACGGAACTATACGTACTGGAGATGTTTCGCGTGTGGCAGCCACTTGTCGATTTTTTGCTCCTTCTCACCGGTGAAATTGCATCCCATTTTCCCTTTTTCCCCTTTTGACTATCATCCGAATTTTTAACCTTTACCCCTTGCATTCGGGTCCTCCCTTGTTCGACGGATACAGTACTCGACAAGCCTCTTTATTCATTCGTTGGAGCGTTCCTTCCTTAGCCCTATGTTCCTGAGGGTGAAAACTTTGAGGTTGGCACTTTCCCATCCTGTATCCTGCCCACTCATTCTCCGATCACGGCACACACACTCATTCCTCACAAACATCTTGGCTGAACCGGTGGTAGGTTAAATTGAGCTGAAACATCTTCTCAACGGTTGCAATTGACCGACGCCCGAAGCGGTGTAAACTACCCGCCCTGTCTCACCCGGATCCTCCGTTCGACTACAAAAAGTCTGGGGAAGAAGAGGCCGACATCTCCACTCAATCTCAACGTCCTCGAGCTGCCAGTGCTAGCATCTGATCTGTATCTGCCCGTCATGACACACCTCAAGGCCTCGAACCACGCAGAGTCCACCTTGGATATCTGGAGACGTCTCCAAAGTCTCAAGGATGGCAAGGACAAGGTCATCCTCGACGGCGACAACCTCGACATTGCCTCCCTCATAGCTGTCGCCCGCTACGGGATCAAGCCCGAGATTAGCACCGATGAGGAGCTCGCCCGTCGCATCGCCCTGAGCGTTGATGCTCTTGCAGAGTATCTGTCTCACGAGTATGTCGTCTACGGAGTCAACACCGGCTTTGGCGGAAGCGCAGATGGCCGCACCGATGACTGGCTTGAGAACCAGATTGGTGTCCTCCAGCACACACAGAGTGCTATTATCACCATCTTCGACAAGAATCCGGGCAGCAATTCCGAGAGGGACCCTTCTCATGTCATGCCCCCTGAGTGGGTGAGGGGAGCTATTCTGGCGCGGGCGAACCAGAATATGCGAGGACAGAGCTCTGTTCGACTGGAGGTGTTGGAGAAGCTGGTCAATCTGCTTCACTATGAGATCACCCCCATGGTTCCCCTCCGAGGCACCATTTCGGCATCTGGGGATCTCATGCCCATGTCCTACATTGCAGGTGCAGTCACAGGCAACCCAGACGTTTTCGTCCAGGTTGGCCAGGGAAAGTCGGCCAAGGTGATGCCGTCTTCTGAAGCTCTTCAAAACAGCGGCCTCTCCCCAAGCGGGCTCGGTCCCAAAGAGGCATTGGGTCTCATCAACGGCACAGCTCCCTCTGTCTCAGTTGCTAGTCTAGTTCTCCATGACGCACAGCAGCTTGCTGTGCTAGCCCAGATGTTGACAGCGTTCGCATCTGAAAGCATGGGCGGCAATGTTGAGTGGGCAACCCCTTTTATCCATGCTGTGCGACCACACCCCGGCCAAATTGAGGCGGCTGCCAACATTAGGAGTTTCTTGCGCGGCTCAGAGTTTGTGGTTGGGCTGGAAAACCGGAAGAGAACTGGCGAAGGACTCTGGCAAGATCGATACTCGACACGGACGAGCCCTCAATGGATTGGACCTTACCTGGAGGACCTTCTCCTTGCCCAGCGACAGATTTCTGTTGAACTCAACTCTACATCGGACAACCCCTTGGTTGATGCGTCGGAGAAGGACGGCCAAGTAGTGGGAGAGGTGTACTCTGGAGGCAATTTCCAGGCTGTCGTCGTCACGTCTGCCATGGACAAGACACGACTCGCTCTACAGATGATTGGGCGAATGCTCTTCTCCCAAGTCAGCGAAATCATCAGCCCCTCGACCAACAATGGCCTCGAGGCCAACCTCAACGCCAGCGACAAGGAGAACTTTACCATGAAAGGTATCGACGTCAACATGGCTGCCTACATGTCTGAGCTGGCTGCTCTCGCTCATCCTGTGTCGTCGCACATCATGTCGGCTGAGATGCATAACCAGGGTATCAACTCGCTTGCCCTGCTTTCAGCCCGACGCACGATGGAGGCTGTGGATCTCGTTGCGCACATGTGTGCTTGTCATATTTATGTCTCTTGCCAAGCTGTCGATCTCCGAGCGAGTCACCGACTTTTCTTGGAAGCCATTCGAAAGGCGCTTTCAGACACATCGGAGGATGGACCTTTCTATGCCTTTGGGCTGGATGAGCCTGCGGTTGAGAAACTTGCCGAAGCTGTCTTCCCAACTGTTGAGTCAACTTGGTACGCCCGGAATGCTGGCTCCTGGAAGGATCGCATTATACCTACCGTCGACGCCACCATGGCTCCTGTTACTCAATTCCTGATGACTGAGGAGCTTAACTGCCCTTTGTCTTGTCTTGCTGTGTTTAGGGCACAGTTCCACAAGTCAGTTGTCGCAACCGCCTCGTCCATCTTCTACCCCAACATGGCGATACGTCCTGTCGATGTGGCTACCAAGCTGGGTGACGGTACTGCTCCGCTGTACACTTGGGTCAGGTCAAGGCTGGGAGTCCCTACTCACTGCGGCATTGATGACGACCCTCTGTACAACGCTCAGAAGGGACTCCCAACAGAGGACAAGAAGACGATCGGTAGCTGGGTGAGCATGGTGTACGAGAGCTTGAAGAGCGACCTGATGGACATGGTGATGGAGGGCATCGAGAGCTCACGGGCAGCACCACGAACAGAGGAGCAGTATGAGAAACTCTGCGCCGAGCTTAATGAGAAGTACTAGACGCGTGTAAGACTACAAGATAGACATCTCACCTCATGATTAATGATGATCAAGCTAGGCTTTGTAGCATACTAACTTGATAATTTCAATAATGGATCTCTGAATAAGTGAGAATATGAATGATGCTGAATGTAAGAACATTGTGCACCCATGATGGATGAATGCATGTCATGCAGCACAGTGTGTATAAATATGCACTGTGTCATGCAGCCAGGCAGACGCATCTGGTCACTGCTTTGGTACACCTTCACTTTCAACCACCTCACTCACCAACATCCAGCAACCAACTCTTTTCAACATAATCCCGTTCTATCACCCACTTCAGATTCTAACCATGTCCGATCATCCATCACAAGACCCCTCATCCCCCTCACCTTCTCCGCAAACCGCTTCTCCCATGCCGCTTGCCGATAACGACACCGCTAGCGGTGCTGCATCACCAGATCTTCCTCTGACCATGTCCGCGTCAGTCGTTTTGGCCGATCTACCGCGAGATGCGAGCGCGGCACTAGCTAGCGCAGGCAGCTTCAAGACGGACAAGGTGGTGGTGCGGTTCAAGCCCGTGGGGTCAGCGCCGTCTTTGGCGCAAGACGTATGCAAGATCAGCGCAACAAGACGGTTTGAGGAGGTTGTGAGGTATCTCAGAAAAAAGCTGAGGTGCAAGGATACCGATAGTGTTTTTCTGTACGTGAATAGCGCGTTTGCGCCATCGTTGGATGAAGTGGTGGGTAACCTGCACCAGGTAAGTGGATGAGATGAGATGAGATGAAGCCAAGGCGTTGCTGACAATCACAGTGTTTCAAGAACGCTCATGGCCAGTTGGTCGTCGTCTACTCGCTAACTCCTGCTTTTGGATGATGCTATTGCTGGTATCTTCTATCTACCAATGCTCGAAAGCGGGACATTATCTACCCAAACTCCGGATATGCATGCAACTCTAACTGTATCGATGCACCGAACGTCAAAACGCTATCAAATGCAGCCTCCATGGGTATCAATATTCGCTTATAGATCCTTGACCGCCTTGGTAAAGTTATCAAGTTCCTCTGCTGAGATGGGATATGTGTGCTCAGGGCCGGGATATTGTCGTGTCTTGACTTCATCCCGGTATGCCTCGATAGCTCGCATGCTCTCGCCCCAGACATCACCATATTTCTTGACGAATTTGGGCAGGAATCTTCCAGGAGGGAAGTTTCCGGTCATGTCGACTTGCACCAGAACCTGGCCGGAGCAACCGTTGCCAGCGCCGATGCCGATGGTGGGGATGGACAACTTCTCGGTGATGAGGGCGGCCACCTCTGCAGGAACAGCCTCGACGACCATGGCGAAGCAGCCAGCTTCTTGAATGGCGAGTGCGTCTTCTAGAATGCTCATAGCACCGGCGCTGGTCTTGCCCTGAACACGGAAGCCACCAAGAGCGTTCTGTCTTTGAGGCGTCAAGCCAATGTGACCGAGCACTGGGATGCCAGCAGTGGTAATCTTGTTGATGGTAGGGGCCATCTCCTTACCACCCTCAAGCTTGACACCTTGAACACGGCCTTGCTTGATGAAGCGAATGGCGGTAGCAAGAGCCTGCTCAGGTCCAATCTCATATGTGCCCATTGGCAGATCACCAACCTGTTGAGTTAGCATTGGACTTGACGGAGAGGAAGGGAGGGTTCTTACTGTAAAGGCCGACTTGGTTGCCCTCGCGACAGATCGACAGTGCAGAAGCATCTCTTCTAGGACAACCTCACTGGTATCCTCCATACCAAGGGCAACCATGGCAAGACTATCACCAACGAGAACCATATCCATACCGGCATGGTCGGCGACATGGGCGCTGGGAAAGTCATGGGCAGTCATGACGGTGATGGGCTCACCCTTGCGGTGCAGTGAGCGCAAGGTTCCGAGAGTAACCTTTTTCCGCTGGATGGTCGGGGGCGATCCCATGGGGGAGTGGGAGCTGGACCGGATTTGCACGGCACCTCCGATGGCGACGGGCCGGGGGCCGAGGGTCCATGCCGGCCGGGATCGGAGCCGGGGCAGGAGGGAAGAGGCACGCCTCGAGATGGGGTTGATGACTGAGGACATTGGATAGAAAGGGAGTTGTGATGAGAGTGGGTAGGGGCGGATAGATGTCTTGGATGGGGTGAGGGATGTGTGGTTTGAGTGTGACTGTCTGTACTGGCAAATATTGAAGCAAGAGTATACACCTCAAAGTGCCAAGAGGGACCCTTTCAAAGCGGAAAAAAATATGTGAAATCAGATGAGGTGACTTCAAAGATCTACGTAATTGTAGAATTGTGAATTAATTGAAAGACTGGGGCGTGTCGGCTTTTTATTCAACATTGACCATGATGAACCCTACGTTGTATATTTGAGTATCTCTCTGTCCGGACCCGTTGGTGTTTTTCACAACCCCTGCGCCCCACGGGCCTGGCTCAGTGTGGTTCGTCTGGGTAATAAGCGGTTCCCTTCCAATGGGAGACTAAGCAACCACCGAACGGCCGAGGGA